>PVJD01006057.1:0-104540 GCA_004026545.1 Mormoops blainvillei | reverse complement strand
CGCCTTCCCACTCGGAGGGCCCTGCGGCTTTTACACAGGTGTGCGAAGACACAGGCCCCGGGCACCCAAGCGGGACCGAACCCGCATAGCCCACTTTTTGAAACAACAAACCCTGGAATCGAAGGTAACTTTGCTAATTGGCTGAACCTGTCTGCATTCGTGGTAACATGGGCTTTGCTCCTTTGGGGCTACGTCTGCACAGTGTATTAACTTTCTAATCTCATGGAGTAGACTTCTGCTGGGAAATGGTAACATGACTTCCGGGGCTACCAGTCCACAGAGGTAATTGTTGCAGAAATAATTTAATACATTGTAAATCCCTCTGTTTCCATCCCTTCAAATGGGACTCTAAAAGCGATTAAAGACTGAAAACGTATCACAAGCAAATCAACATGATGAGCCGCTGTGATCACTCAGTGAGATTAACCCCGGCTCGGGGTCTCTGCTCCCGTTCCGGCCAGTCCCTCCGGCCGAGGGCGGGGCAGGGCTGTGTGCATCGGACCGTCCTTTTAGGGAGCCGGGATTGTCTTTTGTCAACAGGGGCCTCTTCTTTTAACCTCCCCGACCTGTAAGGGAAGGACATGGGCACATTTGGCAAAGCTGGCATCTAGCCTGGGGTGCTCATCGGCCTCCTCGTGGCGTGGGCAGCCCTGACAGTGCAGAGAAAGCCCGTCTTGGGTGTGAAACTGACAAGAGCCAATGGCTGGGAGCAGCATGGCTGGTCGGAGAGTCAGCCTGGACCCCGCGCTGGACGAGTGGGGGCTGGGGCTGCCCCTGGGGGCAGAGCAGGGTTAGGCCAAGTTCTGCCCCTCTCCCAAGTTTGGATGCCAAGTCCTATCACAGAAAACCAGGGATGTGGTTTTAAGGGAGCAAAAGTCCTACCTGGGGGAAAACACAGATCCTGGCGTGTTAATGACCCAGGGCACCATGGGGACCAAATGTCCTGGGGTCTCGGACGGCAGATGGAAAAGCTCTCAGGCAGCAGTTTGGTTTGGTGCAGGCGGAGCAGTTGGCTGGGGAAACCCCGGGGGTGCGGGAGAAACCCGTCTGCAGGGCGCTGTCCAAGGATAGGGAGAGAGGGCGGCCGTGTTTGTCCGGGGGCAATCGCTAGCTGAGCCACCTTGTTTAGCAACCTGTGCGTCCTCTAGTTCCACCTGGCGAGCTTGGGGTGCTCCGGGGCCAGCGGGCACGCCTGCCAGTGAATGGAGACGGGGTGCAGGACCTTCGCCAGGCTGCCGGCCTCTTCCTGACCCAGCAAGGGACCCCTACAGAACCACGTGCCCCAAGCACCCAGGAACCTGGCCTGCCGGGCTCATCGCCTGGGCTCGAGTGGGGCTTGGCCGGAGCGATGCTGGGTAGCACGTGGAACCAGCGACCAGGGGGACACACGACCGCCAGTGCTGGGTAGGAAACGCCGTGGCTCCGTTTGCCGCCCCGCCCCCAGGCTCGGCGAGCAGGGTTAAAGAGGGGTGGGCACGAGACTTTCCTCCCTGCATCAGAGGTGTATTATCACAGCTAAGGAAACGCAGGCGCTTCGCACATTCCCATTTGCAGGCTAGAGCTGCGGTGGCCACTGAGCTCCTGCTGCGGGGCTGCTCTTAAAGTGAAGCCCTCGTGGGAAGAAAGAGTAAATTACCTTCCTAATAATTTAACAATACTGACGACACGTGGAAATGATACGATTTCTCGTACGTTGATAAAGTGATCACTGGCAGGAACAGGTGAAATTCATTTTTCACACTCTTAATTCATTCTATTTACTTCCCCCCTAGAGGATGTCAAATCCCACATGTGGCGGGCACTCTCGGGGGAGGGGACAGCGCTGGGGTAAAGGGCTGCCCTTCGTAACTTCAGTCCCAGGGGCACGTCCTCGCTGCAACCGGTGCACCTGCCTTACCTGAGACGGACCTAAGAGTGAGCACCGTGGAAAGGCAGTTTCGCATCCAGGTTGTACGTGAAGCTCTCTCTGTCACTCCTCACGCAGCACTGGAGAAGCAGGGGCTCGGGTGGCCAGGCGGGTGTGGAGTCCTTTCAAGCTGGCCCCGCAGCAGTGGCCCCCACCCCTGCTGGAGCGCAGCCCTGGGGCAGATGTTGGAGCCCCAATCGATGTTCCTGGAGGGTCTCGGCTTGAAACCGGCCCCTCTGGGCGGTCATATGTGGGACACACAGGCTGCGGGGGGCCAGGCCTTTGGAGCTGAGAGCACTCCAGCATCTGAGTTGTCTGAGAATGGGGAGGGCGGGGTGCCAACCTGGGAGAGGCCAAATGACATTTCCTTTGATGCCCCAGCCTGCCTGACCAGCAGCGGGCGCCGCTGAGAAACCTACCTCGTTTCACTCTGGGAAGGTGAGTAGCTGAACCCTAGGGAAAGGTACGCTGACTTTGGGGGAATAGGAGATACGCGGCTTAGCAATTTAAAAAGAGTTTTAATTTAACTTTCACTTCAATGGAGTTATTAAAAGGGTTGCTGATTAATTAAACGGGTCTCTTAAAAATTGTTATTTTTCACCCAACGGGCACTGTTTTTCCTTCACCTTTCCGGATCATTCCACACATTTGTTGCGTACAGATCAGCGTCCGCTCCTCAGAGACGTTTGAGACTCTGGTTTGGAAGCATGTGGCCCAAGCTGGCGCGGCCACCTCAAAGCTGAAATTGCGAGCCGTCACAAACGAACGCTGATTTGATATTAAAATGTAATCATATTTAAACAAATACGTTGAAATCAAATACTTTATTCTGAATACAAACGAGGCAGTAAACATGTGTGGTCTTAACCAGAAGACGCAGCCCTGGTGCAGATTATGAGCAATTTGTTAAATTGATCAGGGGCCCCGTTGACGTGACCCCAGCCCCCGCCCCTGCCGCCCCGCAGGCACAGCCTTGACTTTGCCTCTAGAGGGGATTTGAAACATAGTTTCCAACACTCAGCTCCATGAATGAGGAGCCTGTTAGAGGGAAAAGACCATGAAAAAATGAAAATGGGGACGAGCAGAAACCAGTGTCACGCATACGTGTTTGTGAATAAAACTTAGCCACACGCTTCATTTTGCAAATATAAAAGGGCCTCTGAAATGTATTAATTAAAGCTAAACGCTATAGACAGGGCGCTTGGTAGGGCGGCCGTCCCCTCCTCATTAGCATAGCATTAACGACAGCCCAGAAAATGGGGCTAATAAACCAAACATTGTAGCAGAGCAGCGCGAGCACAAAACCGGCGGGTAGCTCCGTCCGCAGGGCGCCAGCAGGGATGGGTGCCCATGTGGACCCCCGTGGGGGCAGAATTCAGAGCTGCACAGCAACGTAAAAGAGACACCCCCCCCTCCTCATTCGCCCTGGGCAGGGCTCCAGCCCCGCAGGTACTCACCCCTCGCCGGGCCTCTTCCCCCCAAAGCGTGTGGGGCTTCGTGGGGAGGAGGCTGTGCGGGCCCTCCCTTGACACCCCACGGCCAAATGTGGGCACAGGTTGGGGGACATCTCGCAGCCGCCTGGAAGCAGAAGGCGCATGGCTGGCCGTGTCCATTAAAATCCATAGGGGCCGCCCCTGGGGAGTCCCGCAGGTTTGGGTCAGCGCGCATTGGCGTCCTCTCGGCTCTGAAGGTTAGCGCCTCTAGTTAGGCAAGAAAATGAGCACATACACTTGGGAGAGCCGAAAAGCCAGGACCCGGCTCTCCTTGCCTCGAAGTCCAGCTCCTTGGCCAATGACAGGTGCTAGTTGTGGGTCCAAGCCGCGCGCATCGGTTCCACCGCGCAGGGCCATGGAGCCGTTAGAGGCGGCGGTGCAGCGCGCTGAGCGTCTTCGGGGTCCGCCCACCCGGGGCGCAGCCCCTCATCTTGGTAAGAGCAGCAGACCGGGGCGAGGACGTGTCGCAACTTGCGGGCCACCACCCGCTAAGCAGGCTGCGCTGTGTCCCTGCGCTCCGCGAGCCCCCGCGGGCTGTTGCCGGGAGCGGCCATCCGCCCAGGGGCGCGGCAGTCCCCCCTCCCGCTGCAGCCCTGGTTCTCTTTTTGAAGGTGAGCGGCGCCGCCCCAAAGAGCACTGTTGATCACCCCCGCCCGGTCCCCCACACTCCACGACTGGGGGCGTTGGGAAGTTGCCCGGGGGGCGGGGCGCTTCGAACTCACGGACTAGGATTTCAGGGCCGCACTCCAAGCTCAGTCCCAGATCCGACGGGCTGTGCATTTTTCCGCGGTCCCAAGCTGTTCAGGGTGTGCGGGCTGGGAGCGAGAGCGGGGTCGAGCCTGGGCGGGGGACACAGTCATCGCAGGCGACGTGACATCCAGGACGCGTGCAGAAGGAGGGGCGGCCGGGACCCTTAGGGCTTCTCGGTACAGTGTTCGCAAAGCGCCGAGGGTGTCCCGGAGAGGGCGGCGCACTTGTCTGGGCAGGGCAGCGCGGCGCCCGCCGAAAAGGGACAGACGGCGGCCTGGCCGAAGGGCGCGAGCGGCGCGGCGGCCACGGGCGGGGCCAGGCCGGGGCCCTGGTTGAGGTAGGCCACGAGGCGCCGCATCTCGTCCAGGGCCTGCGCCTGCATGAGGATGTAGTTCCTGGCCAGCAGCAGCGTGGCGATCTTGGAGAGCTTGCGCACCGACGGGCTGTGCGCGTAGGGGATGACGGCGCGCAGCCCGTCCAGCGCGTCGTTCAGGTCGTGCATGCGCCGCCGCTCGCGCGCGTTGATACTGAGCCGCAGCGAGCGCTGCTCCCGCGGCCGCCGCCGCCCGTCCGCCGCGGCCCCCGGCCCGGGCCGCCGCCGCCGCTGCTCGAAGGCGTCGTCCTCGTCGCCGCTCTGCTCGCCGCTGCTCTCGGCCGCGGCGGCCGGGGTGCGGGGCGCAGGAGCTGCGGGAAGGTCGCCGCCCAGGTCCGGCGCGCCATAGCCAGGGGCCGCCTCGGGCCCCCGGGCCGCCCCGAAGGCGAGGCCAGCGGCCGCGGCCGCGTAACCTTGGCTCAGCGCCCGGTACGCGTCCCCCGACAGCGACCTGAGCTCGGCCATGCCGCGCCGCCGGGGCCCGAGGGCTTGCTGCCCCGAGGCCCGCCCGACCCGGCCGCTGCCGCCGTGCTGCTCCGGGCTGCACGCGTCTGTCCGGCTGTCTGCCGGCCCCTGAGCCTCCGCGCTCCGGGCCTCCCCTCCCCGCCTCCGGCCCGCCTCTGCCCCGCCTCCCGTTCCAGCGCCCACGCACTTCAAGGTGCCAGGCGCCCGCTGGGACTTCACGGCTGTCCAATCAGAGAGAACCTGGCGACCGCCTCTTCCAAGCCGGCTCCACCACAGACGGAAGGGCAGGGTGGGCGCAGCGCAGGGACGAAGGGGGCTGAGGGTCTGGTTGGAGATAGGGTGGGGGCAGAGGACCCGCGAGCGCGTTACCGGATGCTGGGCTGCGCCCCCTGTTGCTGCCTCCTGCCAGGGGTTGCCCTCACGAAGCGCTCTCGTCTCACGTGGACACGCGCCTCAGCCCGCCCGGCCCTCGGCCCTCGGTCCCTCCAGCAGCAGCCTCCTCTGGCACCCCGCGGACCACCGAGGACGTCCTGACCGCCCGGCGGGGACCCACTAGGGACCTTGGGCGCCCAGCGGCTGCACAGCCAGGTAACCCGAGGGGTAACCGCGCCCGGGACTCTGCGCACCGGCCCCAGCCGCTCCATCCCTGGAGGGAAGGATTTTCGATGGCTGCTCCGGGCTCGGGGCGCTCCCTACTGGGGACACCTGCAGGCCTGGCCGAGTCTTGGGGGGTAGAAGGGACGTGGAGGGAGGTGGGCCAATTCCACGGGTGACACGAGCGGCCAGGGCTGCTGGGTGGATGGGCTCAGGATTGCGTGGGGACCGAGGGTTGAGGGGAAGGGTTCGCTGTGGACACACTGAGCCCCGGGGCATATGAGCCACCCCGGAGGGGAGGTGTCTGGCACCCTCCACAGGACATGGAGACGCTAAGTGCGATCACAGGCGCGATGGGATTGACTTTGGATACGCGGCCCGGAGCAGAGTCTGGAATCACTCGGGGGAGATCCATTAAAACCAGCATGTGGTTCTCAGCGCAGGGAAGGTCAGTGAGGGGCGGGCCTGGCCACGGGGATGGCTATGCTCCGGGCCAGTGAGCGAGGCTTTGGGCCAGTTTTCGAAAGGAAGAACCTTCAATATCTCCAAGAAGGGCTGGAGGCGGGGCGCGTGTGGGGGGCCCGTGTTGGGGGCCCGGGCACAGAGCCGGAAAACGCTGTTTTTGGTCAGATGCTGCCACCTGCTGGCTGCCTGGGAGATTGCGGGCCACCCGTGAGCGCCTGGCGTCCCGGGGGACCCTGGAGACGCATTGACCGCCCACGGAGCCTGTTGCCGGACCTCATCCCCGGGGCTCACGTCCTTGCGCAAACGATTTTGGACGTGGTTGAGAGGAAAGATGAATGCATATAACATGGAAAAGGAGCCCTGGCTGGTGTGCCCAGTGGACTGAGCACCAGACTGCGAACCAAAGGGTTGCTGGTTGGATCCCCAGTCAGGGCACAGGTCTGGGTTGCGGGCCACGTGCCCAGTAGTGGGCGCTCGAGAGGCATCCACACCTCGATGTTTCTCTCTCCCTCTTTCTTCTTCCCTCCCCTCTCTCTAAAAATAAATAAAACCTTAAAAAGGGGGGTGGGGGAGGTATTCCCGGCACTAAACCGTGGCTTGTGGCAATGTTAGGAAGACGTGAGTGGTGCTGGTTAGGAGCCAGTTTGTGGGCTGGGTCCTGGCGGTCGGGAGGAGAGACACCCCTGCTGGGGGCAGGGGGACTGATGGTCCACTTGTTCCATAAGTGGGTGTTTGTGTTTATCAAGGTCAGGCAGACAAAAGGGGTCTCCTGCTCCCACCCAACCCACCAGTGTGAGGATCAGCCTCTGACAGGAACCCCCGCCCCTCCTCCACTCTGGTGCACTCGCGCCCGCTGGGACACTGAGGCCCAGAGATGTGTTCAGGGCGGCGACTCGAGGGTGACCCAGCTTCCCAGGGCCGACTCCACGCCCCTCTGGCTCTCCTTTGAGCCTCCACCTGCTGGGACCCCGTGCGACTGAAGGTGGAAGAACGGGTGCCTCTAGAGCTTTTGGTGATGTGGACCGGGGATGGCCTCAGGTGTGGCTGGATCTGGGCACCTGGTGGTGGTGCGAGGGCTTGCTGTCCTCCATCCCTCAGCCCTGCTTCGTCCTGAGTGGCCCCTGGCGCGACACAGGCAAACGTGCTACCAGCTCAGCTCCCCTGGGGAAGCAGGTGCCCCGATTCCCTCCGAGCGTCAGCTCTCTTGGCCTGGAAATTTCTGTCCTGAGTCACGTTCTTCACTCTTGGTTCCTTGTGGTTTGGGTGGTTGCCCGCCCCCTCCACAGACAAGCACCCCGACATCAGAACCTCCTCCACCTCTCCCAAGAGTCTGCTCCCTAGAACTACCCCAGTCGACCTGTGGGTTCTCCTCTCACCTTTCAGGCCCCTCAGGCCAGTCTGGCAGGGCAGTGGGAGGAGGCGGGGTGCTGAGCTCCTGGAGGGCTTCCTGGTGAAGGTTGCACTGGCGGACATCCTCCCGTCCCTCACTTCTTGGGGGCCAGAGCTGCACAGGTCCACACCCACCTCTGGGTCAGACCTGGCAGGGCTGGAGGTACCGTTCACCTGGGTTTGCGTGGGCTCTGCCACGCCCTAACTTCCTGTCCCCCATGCAGTGCACCCCGCTCTGTGCCTCCTCAGGGACGGGGCTGGGCTGAGCCCCACTCAGTGTCTGGGCTCAATGCCACTTTCTTTAGCCCCCGTCCAGCTGGCACTAGGGACTTTTCTGTCGTGCCCACCCTTGCCCTAGTCCGTCCTCGTGGAAGGGACAGTGTCGACCAGACAGACACTTTCACTGTCAACCCCAGTTCTGCTCAATGAGGAGAGAAGGACCGTCTGAGATGGAGAAAGCACGGGCCGTGTGCATGCGCACGAGACTAAAGCCCTCCCACGCGGGGCCCGCCGGGCTGCCGTGGGCGGTGTGGCTGTCTGGATGGCACTGGACCAGTGGGGGCCCGGGGTGGGCAATGGGACCCCAAGGAGGCCAGGGCAGCTCACTGTGCTGGTGCCACCAGGTGGGCGTGCAAGACGGGCACCGTCGTCTCTGCCCCAAGTTTCCAAATTAAGCAACTGTGAGGACCTCGAAACAGGGTGGGACAGCAGAATTATTTCATGTTTTCTGCAGAAGGCGTGGCTCTAGAGTGACGTGCTCCGAGCGTCCCCAGCCACGGATGGAAGTCCTCAGACAGGGACGGGGCAGACCTGCTGTCTCCTGGGGGGGTCGCGTGAGGAAAGGGAGGCTGAGGCCCCCCTCGCTGCCCTGGTGGCTCCTGGAGCTGTCCACACCATCCACCGAGCAGGTAGGGACACGGTGTGGCTGGGCGGCATTTAGTTTGGGGCCCCTTTACCTGGTCCCCGAGGACCCCGTGGAATTGTCCTGTGTTCAGCAACTTCCGCTGCCCACAGACTCGGGCTGCTGAGAATGGCCAGTCATCAGATGCCCAGTCGTAAAATCACACTATTACTTATGAAGTGTTTCCGAGTCACGGCACAATCATTGCAGGCAGCGGGTGGAAACTGCCAACGTGGTTTATAAATTGTACATGCGAACACCGTTCCTGGCAGGAAAAAGACAAAATAAATGCCCTTGCCCGCCTCCCCATCTCTCTGGGTGGGCCAGGGCTGCGAGCGGGCAGGCGGTGGGGGGGCAGGGGGACTGGACGGGCAACGCCCTGGCTGCAGCGTCCGTTCCGCCAGGACAGACGCCGTTTCTGCATGTGGATTCGGTCAAAAATGAAGCTGTCGTGAAATCCCAAAGCCCAGAACGTGGAGTGTGCTTTGGGGTGAAGTACTGGGTTTTATGCAGCTGTGCCGGGCCTTAGTTTGAGCGCCTTTTGTTTTGAGAGTAAACCCCACCATTAGGAATGAAGTAAGAGAAAGAAACTTGTCTCTCAGCCGCAGGCGCCCGCCCTGGACGAGGAGCCCTTGCACGGCCCCACCGGCGCCCTGCCCACCTGAGGGCTGCGAGCTCGCCCAGAGGAGGCCGCTCATCACATAAGCCCGCGTCCTTGGCCCGCAGCCCTGGGGGGGGGGGTATCTGCTGCTTCTCTGCTCCCTGCCCCCACCCATCATTTGTCCCCGCTGCTCATCCAGCTCCGCAGACACTGTTCCCTAGTTAGACACCAGGCCTGAGCTCTGTCCTCCCTGCTGGGCCCGGCCGCTGTGGGAGGCTCTGCCTGCCCCCTACAGCCAAGGGCGCATTTGGGGCTATCTTTTGGGGCTGGATTAGGAGGCCTGGGTACCTGTTTGTCACCTGCGAATTCCTGGGGAGAGCTCTCCCCTGTTCTCCTGGGTCCTGTCAGTCCTTCCTCTGCTCCTTGGTGGGTTTCCCTGGGGGCTTTCTTTGCCTGAAATTCCAAGGGCAGGACATTTTGCTGCCAGGGGAGAGAAGGGACCACCAGAGACCGTGTATGAATGGGCAGGGGTGTGAAGGAGGAGGGGAAACGGGGTGGGGACACATATGCAGCTCCTTCAGCCCGAACCCTCCGGGGACGGCTGTCACAGCAGGGTGAGAGTCCCCTGAGAAGAGATAAGAGGAGAGAAGTGTAGCTTGGCTCACGCCTCGCCTCCCACACCGCCACCGGCACCTGCCAAGGCCCCACGTGGTCTCGAGGGTTAGGGTGAGGGTTAGGGTGGGCCTCTTGTCCTTGAGCCCTTGGACGCCAGGACAGTGTCCAGCCCCGCTCCTTCTCTGGCGGGAGGAGAACAGGCCTCTGGTGACCCAACCCTGGCGCCGGCTCAGAAGTGGTGTCTCCAGGGTCACTTTGTCAGCACTGAGCCCCATCCCGATGGCAGCTGTGGCGGGTGGGGCGGCACACGACTTCACCCACGTGTCACGATAGTAACGAATCTGCCTCCCTTTTCCCAGAGCTGCCAGGGCCTTGGGCTAGTCGCAGTTCACCAGGTGGGGGACCTGGGATCCCAGGGGCACTCCGCTGTCTGAGGCGCTGAACGCTGGCTCCCGCCTGGGCTCAGGACACTGGTGGCAGGAGGCTGGCCACGTGCTGTGAGCCGAGCCCAGAAACCTCCTGACACCAGGCACAGAGTGGCTTCTCCTAATTCAGAGTCAGCCCCATCTCTGGAGGACCCCTTGTGGTCCACGAAGGTTAACAACAAGCGCAGAGAGGGTCCTGGTCAGAGAGATTATGTCGCCTGCCTGCCCACCCACCGACCCCCACCATGTGCTGTCCATGGTGCTGACGGCTGCCCGGCAGGCTGGGGCTCTCACCACCCCAGCCGCACGTGCCCACATTTGCTTGCCGCTGGCCGCCGAGCCACCGCGTTGACACCCCCAGTCAGTGGTAAGAGGAAACAGTTTCCGCTCCCAGGGGCTCCAGGGGACTCGCTGCCGAGGGACGAGGCTGCCATGGAGCACACGCGGCGTGGACGCTGCTGCTGGAACACCCGGAGGCCGGCATTTCTGGGAGCCACGTTAACCCAGAAACCAGAGGCTGCCTCGAACAGCCGCAAAGCCCTGAAGGCAGTCACCGCGCACATCAGGAATTCGTGCTCAGAGCCCTCGCACCTGTGAGGGGGAGGAGTGGGAACCGGCTCCACGGGGAGGGGTGGTGGCCGCGGGCGTCACCTCATCTCGCACCTGAACTGCACTTCGATCCCGCCGTGCTCTGAGCTGCCACGGGGACAGACGCACCTGGTTTGCACGCGGACAGCCCCGAGAGGCAGGTGTCAGATCTGAACACCAGCCACCCCCTGTTGTCCCAACCATGATGCGCTGACAGGACAGGACAGGACGCAGGAAGCTCGGGGCCCACCTGGCTCTGCTCTGCTGGGCTGAGTGTAGCAGCTGCCGGGCCCTGACGGCCGAGGAGGGACTTGGAGACCACGGACCCAGAGGGAAGGGCGGCGGCCAGGCCTCCGCGTGGCGATGCTCCCGCTCTGCGGCGGTTTCCACACAGGGCGCCAACTGGGCATGTCGGGGTGGGGGGGGGACACGTTGTTGCTACCTTGTGATTGCACAGCAAACTATTTAATTACCCCAATTTAAAGCTTTATCAAATTTAACATCAAAACATAAAAATCTGTGATGTCAGGGTCAGAAAATAGTAACAAAATTCAGAGGGCAGACCTTGACCAGCCCAGGTGCGGGGCCCCACAGCCCCTGACCGTGGCCGCCTGTTGGCCAGAGCCTCTCAGAGGCCGCGGTGGGGGCACAGGCGGGCGAAGGGGTGTGAGCGGGGCAGGAAGATTGGGAGCACGGACCTGGGGCCTCAGCTGGGGGCCACCTGCCATGGGGGGCCGGCTGGTGTGAAGGTCCCTGGGAGAGGGAGCTGCAGGGCAGTGTCCCAAGATGGGCAGGGCCACAGGGTCTGTGTCCAGGTGTCCAGGCTGGAGATGCACATATCAGTCAAGACATACCCAGGAGGGGTCCCTGAACCCACGAGTGGAGAGTGCGGTGTGTCTGCATGTCTGTCTGCACAGACCCATGTGCGGGCAGGAAGCCCGTGCTTTGCAAAGGCACTTGCCCACGATGGACCGGCCGCTTCTCTGTGCAGCTCGGCGGACGGAGCCCCTGGAGGCCGAGCTCCTGACCTGGCCAGGGCCGGGGGTTCTCAGCACCGCTCCTGCAGCAGCCACACACCCGCCGCTTTGCCGGGCAACACGGGCCACGTGGCGGGATTTGCGATCCCAGAGAGGAACGCCCGCCGTCCTGGACTTGCACCAGGCTCTGCCGTGAGTGCCTCTCATGAGGCCTAATTAATTAGGGGTATTGAAAACAATTAGGGGCTCCCGTGGGCATCATCTTTGACGTGACCACAGATCAGCTTGGAAAACAAGGGTGCACGGCTGGGGGGCCCGGGAGCCCTGGCACTGAAGAGACACTCACGTCCCTTGGTACTGGGGAAATTAGGACATTCGGTGCCAGACCGCTGCCTAATTATATTTCCGTCAACCCCGGAGGGACCTGCTGAGGCAGCATCTAGCCCGCCGCAGCCACTGAGCTGGGAGCCTGGGCAGTTTGCAAACACGCAGAATGCGTGGGGCTGACGGGGCTGGGCAGCGGCGGTGCCGGCCCTGCTGCCAGTGCACCTGCACCTGCCTCCCCTCCCTGCCCCCGGCTCACCTGGGCTTCCTCTCCCCCGTCCCTGCCCTGGACGAGGCAGGGAAAAAGAGACCCTCTGACGACCAGGCCTTTGTCCTTGCAGGGACCGCTCCTGGCCACTTGCTCTCACAACTCCTGATAATTTGCTGCTTAAAAACCTGCCCAGCTGAGGAAACTGGGTATCATGTCTTTTCCAAATAAAGGCTCTCATTGCTCCCAAATGGCTGGCTATGAAGAGGCCTTGGGAAGGGGCAGGGCTTGAGAGCTGATGGAGTTTCTCCATGCATTGGCGTGCGTGGCTCCGGCTCCGGGCGCCTGCAGGGGCAGTGGACCCACGCCGGGCCTGGAGGCAGCTTGGCACAGCCTCTCCTGTGCCGGTCACCTTCGCCCTGAGGCCAGGCCCAGTGGGCAGCCCTCCCGTCCCATGCCCTGTTCTGTTTATGTGCTGCATCCGGAGGTGCCAAGTCCCCCAATGGGGCCTGGCGCACAGTAGGAAGACAGACAGGCGGCTTGGACTCGGAGGAGGTGGGTGGTCATGTGGGAGTCGGGGTCTGAGCAGGCGTGCTGGACGTGTGCAGTGACTGTGACTTGGGGGGGGCAGCGGTGGTCTGCCCGGTGATGACGCCGGTGAGTGTTGCTCTGATGTGCCCCCACCCACAATGTGGGGCTGGCGCAGGGAGCCGGGGCTCCCCGGTCCCAGCGTGGCAGACCCTGCGTCTTCTGTTGTCCAGCAAGATCTCAGGGATGAAAGCCAGGGGCCATGACACCACCCAGTGTGAGGCTCCAGAACCCAGGATACCACCCCCCCCCCGCCCCGAGGGGACACACCTGCCTTTCCTTCCGGGGGACAGACGCCCTCCCTGGACCGCCCCTGACCTTCTCGGGCCCTGCGGCTGCTCTCACCGCACCTCTCTTAGCTTTGTAAGATGGGGGCCTTCTGCTCTCCACTTCTGTTTGCACTGCTTCCCCGTGACGCCCTCTGCAGCCAGGGTGGGTCTGTGACCAGGCCAGCTGAGACGGGGGATGCTGCAGGCCCCTCCCTGTCGCCTCCGACCGGGGCCCTCCCTCGGCCACCGGCCAGGGCCCCGTATCACTTCCCTGCGAAGGAAGCGAAGGGGGCTCTATTTTGTTTGTAAAAAGCTGATTATCATAGATAAATGTATCTAATTAGTCTCATTTGCTGACACACAAGCCTTTAATTGTGGGCTGAATAATTAGACATATCTGCATATGCAAATGACACAGTTCTACCCTGCATCATGTCTAACGTGATACCTCCAGAGACCGATCATTCTGTTGCAGGAGAGAATGTGATACGTTAATTTACACAAATACCTTTACTGGGGGCCAGCAAGTACTGTTTGTTTACCTGAGAACCAGAGAGCCGGGCGCCGTCTCCTGTGGCAGAGACGCCTGAAGGGTGCGGATGCTCTGGGTGGTGCCCACAGTCAGGGGCTTCCCGGGCCACCCGGACACCAGCCCCCGGCTCGGCAGGCCAGCCCAGTTCATGGACTTGGTGCCAGCGACGCCCGAAGGCTGTAGGGCGGCCTGGCACGTACGGAGACGCCCTCCCCAGGGCCCTGAGCTGCCCACGCTGCTCCGGGGTCCTGTCCGGGCCCGGCCAGGGCCGCCTCTCCAGCGGGTGTCCTGCAAGAGCCTCATGCAGAGGCCGGGACCCAGGGGCCCCGCTCTGTGTCAACCTCTCCGGCTCTGCCTCTGGCCGAGTCCCCAACCCTCCCACTGACTGGGTGGGGGTGGGAGACCCCAAGTGACCGCTGCAGGTGACTGCCCAACGTCCTCCAGGTCCATGGGAGGGGATATGGCCTTCGGGAGTGTTCAAGGGACACCCCCCGCCCAGCGAGGAGCGAGCAGCGTGTTGGTGACCAGGTCCCAAGCAGGGCCAGGCTGGTGGGACCCGGTGCTGCCCGCCCTGGGCGGCGGGGGCCCAGCCCCTTCCTACTCCCCTGCTCCTCTGGGGCCTAGGTGGTCACACGGGCTGCGCTGGGGAGGCAGAGCGAGGAATTTGGCTCTAGCGGGGGACGGCACATTCCCTGCTTTCCAGGCGGCTCTCGAAGCCCCTCCACCTCCACCCTCCTGTCGCCACAGCAACCGGCGCTGTGACGCTGACAGGAGCTGACACCCGCTCCCTTCGACTTCAGTCCCCTCTTCTTCCCTCCCCCCACGCCCATAGCGCAACGAGCAGTGAGGCCAGCAGAGGGCGGTGGCGGGTCAGTACTCGGCAGGGTGGGGTGGGTGGGCCTTGCTGGACGTGGGCCCTGCATTTCGGCATCTTCACGTTCCCCCCAAAGGCAGGAGGCCGGCGCCCTGCGGAGAGCAGCAGGCAGGGGACAGCATTAGCTGGCCTGTCCACAGGGCGGGCCCACCTTTACGACCTGACCCACGGGGCCCCCAGCCAGGCCTCAGTCTGTTCACACCCCAGTGCCTGGGCAGTTACTTCGCCTGCAGCAGCTGATGGGACAGGAGGGACAACCCGCCACCCCCGGGCCCCGAGCTCTTGCCCCTCACGCCCGGCTCGCCTGAGCCAGTGTCCCCCTACTGGTTCACATGTGGGCCCTCACCTCCCGGCCCCAGGCCAACCGCACCCTGAACCAGGACCCACCCCGCCCAGCGGCTCACCTGGCACCTTAACTGCAAGGGAGACAAGCCTTCCAGTGACCTTCTCTCCAGCTCAAGGTATCCATCTGGCGAAGAAAGAAAAGAAAATGCTGGAAGGAAGAAGGAAGCCGAGTCTAAACTGCCGGCGGCGACTCACTCAGCAGCGCAGCTGCGCTGGGCCGCGCACACCTGGAGGCAGTTCCCGCAGCCCCCGCCGAGCCTCAGGGTGGGGGCGGCGAAGGGCCAACTGCCCGCCCTCCCTGGGGGCTGCGGTCCAGACGACACCCCCAAACCCTGCCCTGGGCCTGGGGGGCAGAGGGGAGCGTGGAGATGGAGTGTGAGGCTGAGTTACCGCCTGCCGTCCCGCTAAGGAGCCTGGGACGCGGGACCTGGGGCGGGACAGCCCGGGGCGAGAGCTCGGACTGGGGCGCGGGCTCCGCGGACGGCCAGCGCCGGGTGTGTGGAGATGAGGTGACCGGGGAGCTATCCCTGCCAAGGCCCCCAGAGGCCCCCAGGCTTGGCCTCGGGTCCCTGGAGAGGGCAGGCGGGGTGGGGCTGGCTGGGCGCAGCTCCACACCGGCGTCGGCAGCCTGACCTGCCGGTGCCACAGCCTGGGCCCGCATAGCTCTGCAGACCCGAGAAGACGGGCCGCGCCGGCGAGGCCTGGAGGTCACCGCAGCCTCGTGCTAGTGCTGGGGCCTGGGCAGGAAGCTTCCGGGAGCCAGCACAGGCGGGGCTGGTTTGGCGGCCCACGTCCATCCCAGCCCCGGGAGACGGGCACCCCTCAGGGAAATGTGCTTTTGCCCACCCGCCCCGAACCTTCCTGCAAGGAGGGACGCAGACTCCGGGCGGGCAGGCCCCCCGCTCCTGGGAGGAGACATTCCCGCCGCGTGCTCATGGGATTTCCTGCTGGGTGGCCAACACCGCCCACGTGCCGTGGATCTTGTGCAAATGCAGTCGCGATGCCCCTGGTGCCCATCGTGGCCTCCGTGACGGGGCTCAGGAGAGGCGGGGTTAGGCACTTTCACGTGTTTCCCCAAGTGCGGGGCCAGAGGTGCCTCCTCGTCAGCTTCTGCACAGAAGCTGTTTCCGGGTCAGATGTGGTTTAGAAACTGACTCTCAGCGTTCTGCCTGTGCCCCGCGTTAGGGCATGCTCCCGTGGAAGCAGGGCCGCGGTCACCGGTGCAGGTGAAGCGGCTTGTGAGAATTAAAACAGCCCTTTAGAATGGACGTCAGTGCAGCTACTTTGGTGGGAGTGACCGTCCACCTCAGCTCCCAGACGTGGGGGGCGGGGTGGGGTCTGCGAGAGCAGGGCGGGTCCCCTCTCTGGCCTCCGGCTTGGCAGGGCCCCAGGGAGCGGGGGAGGTGGCCCGGCAGCTGGGAAGCCTGACCCGGGCTTCAGTCTGTGTCAGGTGGGGCCTCTTCCTGCTGTCGTGAGTGTGTCCACCCACGTCCTACACCTGCGTGCACGTGAACACCACCCCTGCAGGAGTGACTGCTGTCCCGCTACGGAGCCGTCTGCCCGGCTTGCACACGGCTCAGCCTGTGGCGGCGCCTGGCCTGGCCTGGCCTGCAGCCTCCGTGGGCGCCGTGGGTGTCTCCGGGGTGATCGGCGGCGGTTTGGAGCGAAGATGAGAAAATGCGGGTCTTTGTGTCTTTGTGTCTCTGCCAGGACGTCAGCTCCTCCCCAGACGTCGGAACGGAAATAATTTTAGAAGCTATTGTTCATCGCAAGCTCTGCTTTTCATGGTTAAAAACAAGCCCTGAACCGTCGTCAGAGATGCTAAAATAACTCCGCCAGCGGACGGCGGGGATGGACAGAAATAGACCTGGGACTGGACCCAGAGGCGCCCGCTCCGCGTGGCAGCCGGGCAGCCGCTGTGGCTCCCGCGCTCCTGCAGCAGCCGCACCGGCCTCGTCGCGTCCCCTCTGTGGGGTTGGGAGGCCCTCGTTGGGCCTGAGGAGCAGTGGGGACCCCTTGGGTGTGGGCGGGCGGCCGTGGCCTGAACCGTGCACAGGGGCACACCAAGGGCTCCCCTGGGGTTGGCGTTTAGCACATGGCCCTGCTGCCCGTGCTGTTTGGTCCTCTGGCGGCCGGGATGCCCAGCCGCTTCCCTGCTCCCGGTGCCCCGCCTCCGGGGTTCTCCTTCCGGCTGGGCCTTGTCTGGGGGCGCACCTGCACGGTGCGGCTCTCGGGTAAGGACGGGGCAGGTCCCCCGGACCTCAGACTCCGTCTCAGTCGTGGGAGGCCGGCTTCGCCTCCCGACTCCCCACTTCCTCCCGAGGGGGGCCGCCCGCTGGGCACGCGCAGCTCACCCCCGAGACGGGTGTTTCTCCTCAGACGCCCTTTGCTTCCCCTCCGTCTCGCTCATGTATTTTGGGGAGTCACTGCTCACGAGGCTGAGGCAGCTGTGCTCTGACAGGCCTCATCCAGGGCTGGGGACAGGCGAGCCCCAGGGGAGAAGGGCAGGGAGGCTGAGCACGGACAGCTGCGTTCACACCGCTGCCCCCTCCCCACGAGGCGGCGGCACCTGGACCGCCCCTGCTGAGAGGCCAGGTGAAACGCCTGGCCCCGGCCCCGGGAGGCCCCCGCTAACCCCAAGGGAGTGGAGCTGTCGCGGCTCCGCAGGGGCACGTGCCAGAAGCCCCGTGGAGGGCGGCTCAGAGGAGGCACAGGCCTGACCTGGCCAGGCTGTTGGCAAAGCCGCCTGCCGCCGCCTGCCTCACCTCTGCCTGCAGATGGCTGGGCCCGCTGCCCACGGTCCTGGGTGCAGGGCGTCCCGGTCAGACCCACCCAGGGCCCAGACGCTCTCCACGGTGCGGAAGACATGACCGTGCGGCGTCCCCGCAGGGCCTCCCTCCCACCCACCATGAGCTCTGGTCCTGCCCGCGTGTTTCTGGGAACTCGAGTCCGTTCATTAAGCTCGATCCAGGGCCTCGAGCGTTCTTACCTTCACCCCTGACCCGGCCCCTCCCTTCTGCCCCCCCTTTCCCGCCTCGTCTCTTCTCTCCCTCCTCACGGCAGTGACCCAAGGGGACCGGGAGGGACACCCTTCCCCTGCTTGTCCCTTGGCCCGAGTGCCACCGATGAGCCCCGAACCCAGGCAGGGCTCGCGTCAGCCCTGGTGGAAACCACCGTGAGGAAATGCCGGGCGAGCTGCGGGTTCTGCCCCGCAAGTGCCAGCTCAGCTCCAGACCCCGTCGACCCCGTGGGAAATGTCATCGGGGCCCGGGCACCCCGCGGCACGGGGCAGTGCCGGGAGCGGCTGCGTCGCGAGGACACACACGGGGGCTGGAAGGAGCTCAGGGCTATGAGGCCCAAGTCGAGATGAGGTTCGTTTAAGGGAAATGGCTCCCGGTTCCCCGCCGCGGGGTCGGGGGGACGCGAGGCTCCGGGGGACGCGAGGCTCGGGGGGATGTGAGGGTCGGGGTGGTCCTGCCCCTGCAAATGCACGGCTTGGCAGCAGAGATGTGTGGGCGCCAGGACTCCCCACCAAGGGGCGGCCCCACACTGGGCCCAGGTCTCGGCCACCATAGGAGGACCCACCGGCGGGAAGCGCCTGACTCCCGATCCTGCCCACAAACTTACACACCAGAGAGGAATTAGCTCAGACGCTCCGGTTTCTCCCATAAACGTCAAAATATGTAAAAAGGGGACCCTTTCCCTCCAGCCGCTGAGACGAATGGAGACACGTTTATTAGCATAGAGATGAGTTTAATCAAATCAGCCGGAGCACAAATGAACCGCAGGAAACGCAATGAAGCTGGGAATTAATTAGCGGCGTAATGATGACAACGCTGCTTCTCGTCACCCCCGGCCACACGCGCTCCAGCCGTGGGCTCCCCCCTCCCCACCGCTCCTTGGCTTTCCCTTGCAAGAGACTCCAAGCCGGACCACCCGGTGGCCCCCCGGGGCCCTCGGAGCCAGGAGGAGGGGCTGACACAGGGCCTTGGGGTGCGAACTTCCCCGAGCAGGTGTGTGAGATCCAGGGGGCCCTTTCCGGGGGTGGAGGGTCGAGGCTCTGGGGCACCACCAGAGTGCGATGAGGGGAGCCCAGGTCTTCCAGAGAAGAGGCCCCCACAGCTGGGGTCCCACCTCAGGCGGGGCTTGGTGGTGTGCAGGCCCTGCCTGGACTGGTGGGCGTCCCTGTGTGCATTCGAAGTGTGGAGGGAAGGCCGGGGCCCCCGGTTTCCTGCAGGGGCAGCCCCAGAACCAGCCACGTGAATTGCAGCAGGGGGGAGCGGCCACATCTCGGGGAGGCTGGCATTTGAGAACACCTGGCTGAAGCCAAAACGGAAACAACTCGTTACATATGCGTCCCACCTGCTAAAGTCAGGTGGGCAGTCTTAAGTCGAGGGAACTCAAAGGCCAGGTGAAGCCTCAAGTGTTTTCTCGGTCTTTCCCGCTTTAGACGAAGAAGCTACAGACAAGGAGGGAGAAGCAGCGACTTGCTCCCTGGGACGCCCCAAGCTGACACCCCTACCCGGTTATTTTGAAGAACACAGAGGCCTCAAGGCCGCAGCAAACCCCTCCTGAAGCGGCAGGGGGTGGTCCCTCGTCCCCGATGCAAGCCCCGGGGCCGGGGCCTGACTTGGGCTCTTGGGTCTCTGGAAGCCGATCATTTCTGCCAAGTCACCTTCTTCAGGGTGACTGTGATGATGATGATAGTAAACCATGACAAGAAGAACAACACAGCAGCAGGCATCCACTGAGAACCAGGGCGCCAGGCCCTGACCCCCGACTCCGTGTCCCCGTGGCCTCCGGCCCCTCGGCCTGGAGCTCTGTGCCCCCAGGAGATGCCCGCACCGCCGTCCTGCTCTGCGGGCGCTCCCTTTGGGCACTGAGCAGGGAGCTGGGTATCTGGGGGGCTGTTTCAGCCGGTGATGTCGCCCGGGGTCGGCCCCGAGCAGGCCCTGCCCTTGCCTGCTCATTTCAGGACTTTGAGGCCAGAGACCTGCTTCCTGTCCCTCATCTGGCGGGACAAGGCATCTCTTCCCCCACCGCTGAAATCCCTCCCAGTGCGACCACCGCCTCGCCCGCCGGCCAGGAGGTCCTTCTTCGTCCGGCGAGATGCTTCTGCAGCCATCTCAGCTCAACCCCGTGTCCGCGCCCCCAGACAGCCACGCAGGACCCAAGTGTGGCCCCGGGGGCCCTCTGCGTGCCACCCGGGGGTGCAGGGTGCCCAGGGAAGGCTGCGCGTCTCCAGGCCAAGGTGCCCTCAGTGGAACCAGGAATGGGGGTCACCCAGCCAGGGGCTGTTCCCCCACAGTCAGCAGACACGGAAACCTGACCTTCCCGGGCTGGCTCGGGCCCGAATTTCCCCGCGTTTAGGGGTTCGGGGTGGGGGCGGAGCCCACGCTGCCCACGCTTCTACTGGGCCTCTCAGCAGCTCCATTTCCTGACGACGCCAGTGCTGCGAACGCCTCCCGACAGCAGAGGCCGCGGAAGGCCGGCTGCGGCCGCTGCCCGTTTACGGAGACGCCCCAGCTGGGCTCGGCTGCTCGGGGCACCCGCCCAGCCCCTGCGATTCCGCCGGACGGCAGAAGAGGAAGCGTCCTGATTAAAGATGTAACATGTGTGTGCACGGGGCCTGAAGTTTGGCCCCACCCTGAAACCTCCACACCTGTGTGTCCGGCTGGCGTCAGGGCCCGGCCTCGGGGACGCCCACCCACACCCTGCTGGGGGCTCCTTCCACCTGGGCGGATCCTGTCTCCAAGGATCTCGCTGGAGACGTGATCAGAGGCTGATCAATAGGTGGGAGCACCTGGCACCCATCAGTGGCTCCAGAAAAGCCCGTGCCCACAAGGGCCCAGGGCGGAGGCGGGCCATCGGCTGGTCTGTGTCGCCCCTTGGGGGGCCCCTGGCTGTGTCCCAAACCTGGACGTGCTCAGGAATTTGATGGGAAACAGAAGAACCATGGCCGAGAGGGGGCACACTGGTGGATTCCCTGTAGGTCCTCAGTGCGGGGGTCAGTGGTCCCTCTGAAGGACGCAACCCCCACCACAGGGTGTCGGGACCCGGGTCAGAGCAGGGTGTGGGGACTGGGGGTGCCCTCAGGCCGGTTCGTGCTGTCCCAGGGCCCCTGCCACCTCCTACAGCCCCCTCTGGCCTCCTCATGAACGCAAGGCCCAGGGCAGCTCTCCTCCCCCTGCCCCTCGTCCCCACGACAGACCCGTGTCAGGTGCCCGCGCTCTCCTGGGCGTGAGCAGTGAGGCCACTGCTAATTAAACTCGGGGCAGAGGAGGGGTGGGTGACGATGCGGGGTCCCAGGTGCCGCGCCGCGAAAGGCACATCCCGCCGCACCTTGTAATTTTGTCACAATGAAAAGGGCAAAAAGAAAAGGTCAATATTGTCCTAAATTAGACTAACAGCCTCCCTCCCGTCCGGGACACGCGAGAGGCTCCGGTGAGCAGCTGCAGAGAATGAAAAAGGTGGGGGAGGGGTGGCAAAAACAGGCCGGGTTCCGGATGCCAAACACGAGGGCGCGGGCGTGGCTCTCGGGAGCAAGCGAGCCCCCCAGCAAGGGTGGGGGCGGGGCCCGGTGTCCATGAACTGGACAGCAGTGACGCTCACACGGCCTCGTGAACGCGCTCAATGCCCCTGGGCTGCACGCCCTAAGATGCTTAGTTTTATGTCATGTGAATTTGGCCTCAATAAATTCTTTTTTAAATGGCTGAGATTTTAAAGGTCAGAGGCATCCCATCAGGAGACTAGGACGTATGTCACCTGGCACCTCGACGGCCCGGGCGGATGGGAGGCCGTCGACCCCCGCCCACGTCGCCCCCGTGCCCCCGGTCAGCTGTGGGGTTTCAGCCGGCAGGGGCGGTGTCCACCGTCTGTCTCCACGGTGCCACCCTGTCACCAGATTCAAGAGGACGCAGACGGGAGCCCCGCCCCATCTCACTGGCCCGACCCCGACCAGTTCTCACGCGCCACCCTCCCTTGTCCCTCGGCTTGTCCCCACTGCTCTTTATTTCATGACGCGAAGAGAAGTGGTTTCCGGGGAGGGTACCGAGCAGCCCATGGGGTTTTTAGGGGTCCCCTGTGCGGGGTACGTCCTCGCTGGCGCAGGTGGCTCCCCCATGTCCCAGCCGCACCCTCTCTCGCTGGGTCCTGTTTGGTTCACACTCCGAACGCTCCGACAATATTTAGCGTAACTCCTGTAATGGCGTTTGCCAGAACCCCTAAATTTGTACCTGTATGGGTTGAATGGTGCCCCCCAAAAGGCATGTCACCTGGAACTGTGAGTGGGACTTTATTTGGAAAAATGTCTTTGTAGATATAATTAAGGGTCTGGACCCTGGACTGGGGGGACCTTTGTTCCAATGACAAGTGTCCCGATGGGTGGGAGGCAGAGGGAGGTTACAGACAGGCTGGCCCGGCTCCAGGGCTCCTGCAGGCCCAGCGGCAAAGCCGCCCTGAGCATCAGAAGGTCTGGCCGCCTCAGCCCCCTGGTTCTGACCTTTCCCGTCCGCAGACAGAACCAGAACCGAGGTCCCTTGTCCTCCGTCCCCTGTCCCAGAAGAGTGGACAGCGTTCCGCTGGGCAGGAGGGTGGAGGCTCGGTCAGGAGCAAGGCTGGGAAGCGGGGCAGAGACGTGGGCAGGCACAGGGGACTGTCCCTTGAATGCGCACTGACGAGCCGAGGGGCAGCCCCAGTCCCGTGCCCCGTCCCCGCCTCGGCCCCTTCCACTGATGAGGACACGCGGGGAAAAACAATGAGATTCAGCGTGCGTTTTAAAGGACATGAGAAAATTGAAAAGCGGTCTGTTAATTGTCTAACATTTTGTTAATGCATCAGGCATACAATTTTTAAAAAGCTTTGCTTTCTTGCCGTAGAAATTAATTATCATTTCTTACTGAACCTGGTGCGAGGGGGAGAGTCTGGGGGACGCGGCTGCCCGGGAAAGGCTCCCCACACACCTCACGCAGAGCCGCGGGGCCGAGCAGGGCCGCGCGGGGCCGCAGACGCCCCCTATGGGATCGTGAGCCTGAAGACGCGTCTTTGGAAAACTCTGCGGGTCCGTGGGTGAGGTTGCTGGGGTGTCTGTCCCCTGCAGGGGGACACACAGGAGCCATGAAAAACAAGCAACACCCGGGGGCGGGGTGGCCACTGTCCGCTGCCCCTCGTCTCCTCTGCACGGTTCCATGACACGGACAGGCTGCGGGTGACAGGAAGGGCACCACGGCTATGGCGGCCCCACGGCTCCGTGACGTCCTCCCCATCGCCCTCCGGCTTCTTCAGGAAACAAGCTGTACCCAGAGCCAACGAAACAAGCCACAACCTCTCACTTTCCTGCTCGGCTCCGAAAAGAGCAAACCATCCTCCGGCCGACCAGTCCTGAGCCCGTCCATGGGACAGGGGCCAGTGGTGGGCTTCATGGGCGTTGGGAGACACGATAGCCAGACGTGGGGTTCAGGCGGGCTGTGGGGTCTCGGGGGGCCAGGGGCTCTCAGGGTCGGGGGGCGCCGTCCCAGTCCCGCCACACAGCGTTACACCAGCGCAGACACGGGGAGCCGGGGTAGCAGCCGCTGGGTTCAGAGTCTATCCCGGGCTGCCCCGGGCCTCCTCGTCGCCGTCGCAGGTCGGGGCGAGGGGCAGACTCGGAGCCAGGGACCTGGAGGGAAACCGCGCACGCGAGTCTGAGCCACCGGACGGCGGGCCCTGCCACGTCTGCCTTTTGGACCCATTCTTTCATCAGACCCCCCGTGGGCTGCCCCCAGGGCGCTCGGCCCTCGGGGCTGCGGGGTGATACCGCGTCCCGTCTCTCTGACGGGAAACTTGTCTTCGCACCTTGACGGGAAGCGGGGGTGCGGTGCTGACGGAGCCCCCGATGCCGGGTGGGCTCGGCCGCTTCATTTCTCTGAAGTCCCAGTCGGACGGGCGCCCTGTGTTTCTGCCAAACCCGGCCCCCCAAACGTGGAGCTGGGCCCTCAGCACCTGCTGTGGGTAGAGCCCCTGCCGAGGGGAGGGTCCCCTGACCTTAGAAGCTGCACCCACGTCCCACCCCCACCCGCCCTGCCTCCTCCTAAAACCTATCTTGAAACTCAGCCCATGGCACGTGGGCAGATTTTAATTCTTTCTTTCAATACACGTCGTCGAAAATAGATGGGCGCTCGCCAGGAACAGGCCGCAGGAAGGGGCTGTGAGCAGCTCGCCTTTGGAATATTAATAGCATGGAAAATGTTATTAGAATAATTTTTCATCATGAATAATAAATTAATAGAATAATTTGGTGGTGCCATGTGGCATCGCGGGTAAGAGTGGGCTTTGTTGTCGCAGCGCGGGGCACCGGCAGTGGGTGGGGGCGGGGGGTTGAGGCAGAGGGTGGGATGGGCGTTCAGGGGAGAGCTGTCTGCGGGGACGAGGGGCTCCCGGGTCCGTCGTGGGCGGAGGACGGGGCTCGGGGCCAAATCCCCAGGAACTTTGGAGCTGCAGGCAGAGAGCGGACTGTAGCCCAGTCCCCCACAACCGCCTCTCCTTGTCCCCCCGCACACTCGGGGCGGAGCTCACACCCCGCCCTCCCCCCCCCGTCGTGGGGGGACATGGCGTTCGTTTTCCTGATTTCCAAATTTCCCTGGGGCTTTTCTCTCCCTGGCAGGAATCGGGGACTTTTCAAGTCACCACAGACCCAGAGATGCTGTGTGGCTGAGCACAGAGGGGGACAATTCAAGACGAGGGGGCATCTCCAGGCCAGGGGCAGGACCCTCTGCTGTTCGACCTCCCTGTGGTGGATCCCTGGGAAGGCGGGCCACCCGGACACACGTGGGACCGTCCTGCTGAGACCAGTCACCGGGGTGGAGACCTCATCGGCTTAGCTTGGCCAGGGGTCCCCTCTGGGGTCAGTCAACTATGTCTAAGCAGGTACCGCCCTGGAAGGGGGAGGTTGGCCTTGAAGGTGGGCCCCCTGCGTGTGGAGCATACGCAGACAGGCTCTCATTCACGTCTTTGTGGACGCTCAGGTGTGGTTGAGGCCAGCAGGACCCCGGGTCCTGGGGGCGCCATGGCGGGGGCTTGCTGCAAAGGCTGGCCTGAGGGACAGGAACCGAGCCCCGAGCACCAGGCTACGGCTTGCTTGGGGCCCCCCCGGAGACCCACAGGGACGGCGCGGCCTGCAGGTGTGGGGGGCAGGGTCTTGGTGGACAGGCAGACAGCTGGAGACCAGGGCCTGCACTCGACACACAAGCAGCAAGCAGGTGTGGCCCCCATGGAGAGTGGGTGGAAGGCACCCGGCGTCCACTGGTTCCTGTCCCCACCTCCGCCAGGGGGGCCGGCCGGGGAATCTCTAGTCGGATGACAGGCGATTTCTTCTGCACACACCGCCCCCACCCCCCAGCAGTGTGAGCAGGTCCGGGCGCGTCTGTGTACGTGTCAGGGCCGTAGCTGCGGTGGCTCCGCGACCGGCCATCAGCACCCGCGGCGGCGTCTCGGCGTAGGGCCGGCCACGCCGTCTTCGTGCGAGCCCAGCATCCCACGCGCATCTGCGAGGGCCGCTCACCCCGTGGGGCCGCGCGCGCCCGGCGTGGCTTTCTGCTCTCCCTGTCTTCGCTGGCGCGTCTGACTCTGCAACTGACAATTAATGTTCGAAAGAACATGAAATGGAGGAGAAATTATAGCAATTTATCAACTGAAATTATAGGTGTAGACACATGTCAGCCGTGGAAACAGTTTCTATCAAAATTAAAGTATTTAGAGATTTTCCTCAATTTTAAATTATGCAAATCCCCCACTCTGCGAGGCGGCAGCGCCCGGCTTTAATTGCAGGATCACCCAGAGGCGCCACCTGGCACAGCTGGGGCCTGGGGCCTGGGCCTTCTCCTCCTCGGCTGCCCAGAACCGCTGCGACCCAGCCTGGGAACCGGACAGGCCCGTCCGGGGCACCCAGTTTATGCGCCCAGCTCCCTGAGCTTCTGCGCATTCTGCTTTATGCAAATCAGGGCCATTCGTCTCTCTCCCAGTTACCGTGGCTCGGATCGCCAATACAAACCCAACAGAAGTGTGATAACAGGTATTCTGAAGCACGATAATGCCTCCAGAGTTCCTGTTTTAACGCACGACGCCTGCCGTGTGTTTCTGCTTTGTCTTCTGAGCTGGCTGAGCGTGACGTGAAGGCCGGGTCCGTGGGCCGCACCTGGACACGGTCGCACGGCGGTGCTCCGTTTTGGTGTCCACGCGCTTTACGCCAGAGGCTCCCGGAGATCGAGCCAACTCGCGTTCCTGGGAGCCACGTGCTGTTTTACTCTGCTGTGTTCGGTTTGCTAGCGTTTTCCGTGGTCCTTGCCCTGTTCTGAAATCAAGATTATCCACCCTGGCTGGTGTAGCTCAGTGGATTCAGTACCAGCCTGTGAACCAAAGGGTGACCGGTTTGATCCCCAGTCAGGGCACAGGCCTGGGTTGCGGGCCAGGTCCCCAGCAGGGGGCGCGTGAGAGGCAACCACACACTGACGCTTCTCTCCCTCCCTTTCTCCTTCCCCTCTGTCTAAAAATAAATAAATAAAATCTTTTTAAAAATTAAAATAATACTTTATTTAAAAAAAAAGATTATCCACCTCATAAAATTATTTCGGTGATTTTCTTATCTTTTTACAAAATGCTTTTAAAAATGGCTATTTCCTATTCCTGGAACATTTGGTGAAACTTGCCTGTAAAACTTGGGCTGAGAGGTGTGGGTGGGGAGGGTTTCCATCAGAGATTTAATTTATTTAACGGGAACAGGTTTGTTCATTTCTTTTGTATTTTCAAGTCAGTTTTGCCATCGTTTCTCTGTAAAATTATTTCATCAACATTTTCAAATTTACTGACATAAAAGGGCGGGGTGCGATTTTCGGTTTTTAAACCCGCGACTGCACCTGCAAACACGCGCTGTCAAACTTTTCATGGCCTGTTTTTGGAATCCCCCCTCCCCTCTGTTTGTTTTGTTTTTTTGTGTGTGGGGGGGGGCGCTGCTCAGTTTTATTGGTCTCTCTGTTGCTTCTTTGCTTTCTGCTGTTAATTCTTGATTTATTTTCTTCCTTCAAATTTCTCTAGGTGTCCTTGAGTTGAACGGTTTATTTGTTTCCAGTCCTTTGTGTCTTTATTTTTATTTACTTTTTAAACCCTCACCCAAGGGTATGTGTATTGATTTTAGAGAGAGTGGGAGGGGGAGAGAGCAACAGAGAAAGAAAAACATCAATGTGACGCCCCAGCGGGTGTGGCTCAACGGACTGAGCGCCAGTCTACGAACCAAAGGGTCGCCGGTTCGATCCCCGGTCAGGGCGCAGGCCTGGGTTGCGGGCCAGGTCCCCAGTTGGGGGCATGTGAGAGGCAACCACACACTGATGTTTCTCTCTCTCTCTCTCTCTTTCACTTTCCCTTCTCCGCTCTCTAAAAATAAATAAATTTTTAAAATCTTTAAAAAAAAGAAAAAGGGGAAAACATCAATGTGAGGGAGAAATACCGATCGGTTGCTTCCCACACACGCCTGACCGGAGATCGGACCCGCAACCTCTTTGTGTACCGAACGACGCTCCAGCCCACAGAGCCACCAGGCCGGGGCTGCTCTGTGTCTTTGAATGAACTATTATGAGGCTCGAACACGCCCCATGGCCAACCTGGCTGCCCCCATAAACCAGAGTCCCAGGGCGTCGTTGCTGAAGCCCTGTGAGCTGTAGTTCTCTGCAAGGTCCCCCCAGACACGTGTGACCAAGCCTCTGAACCCCGTCACTGTTGACTTCTGATTACGTGACTGGGTTCAGCTCCCACGCGGAGGGGCTTTGAAAGATGAGGTGTCATCAGGCCTCCGGGAGCTGAGGTGGGGGCCAATGACATCTGGGGGCTCACAGGGAGGACCGAGCATCGTCGAGGCTGGTCCGAGGGTGCTCACGCCCAGGGCAGGGCCCACAACCGACACTGTGCTTACATTTCAAAACAATACCTGTTAGTTTCGAAACCCGTGGCCCGTGGGCAGATCGAGTGAGGCCTTGGGCTGCACGTGAGCTTCCGGGAGGCTCTCAGTGGGTCTCCTGGTCCCCGACACCACAAGGATAACGTGCCTGTGAAGCTTGCTGTCTGGGGAGCTGGGTGCGCACTGCAGACCCGGGGGCAGGCTGTGCCGTTTTTGTGCGAAGGACGGCCTGGCTGTCACGCTGCCGGGCAGAGGTCCTCCAGGAGCCGGGGAGGTGACCTGCCTCCAGCTGGTGTGTCCTGGACATTGCTGCAGACTCACCGCATGACCAGCGACCCCTGTGGGGCAGAGCTTCTCAGTAACTGGCGGGCTCTCCCCTCCCTGGATGGGGCAACAGGGGCTGGGACGTCCCCGCAGGCGCCAGACCTGAGACAGAAGGGGCTACACCGGAGTTTCCATCAGACTGCGGGAGTTTGTGGGGGTCTGGAAAACACTTAGAATAATCGCCCCAATCCTCTGCCTCCCTTCGCACCTGAATGAGCTGGGCCCGGCACCCCTCCCCCGGTGCCCCCTTTGTCTGGTTTGACTCCGATGCTGTGGCTTGTCCTCCCCCCTTCAAAGCTGCTCTCAAAAGTAATTACCTGGGAGCCTAAAATGGCTCTAAAAAAATCTTCTTTTCAAAAATCTGCAGGAGAAGTAGGCTTAGGAATTTTAATGTAATTAATGAGCTAGCGATTTCAAGGTGAATTTCCACACCTCTTTCCGGTGGACTTTTCCTCCCCTTCCCTTCCTTCCTCCCTTCCTTCCTTCTCTGTCTTTCTTTTTTTTTAGCAGATAAAACAAGACTCCATGATCACCTTTGAGATGCTCTGTTGAGGGTCGCTGGGCTTTCAAAGGGGGTAACGGTGCTTTGGAAGAAGGCCTGTCACCCCCTTTAGGACCGCTGCCTGTGACCTGCCACACACATGTAACTGGGCCCCCCACACACACAGTTACACGTGCACACGCACACGGTGGCAGGGGGTGACCTTAGGAAATCTGGTTGGGCGCAGGGACATGGAGGGTGGACGAGGGGTGCGGTGTGAGCCAGCGGCAGGTGGCGTGGACAGGGGGCGAGGCAGAGGTGGCCGGGGGCGGGGGGTGCCTGCGGGAGCGCGGGGCACGCGAGGGGCCGGTGCACCTGCCACATCTGCTTCAGCTAGGTGCTTCCCACACCTGCAGCACTTTTAGGTCCATCCGCACAGCCCCTGCGAGAGCCCGGGGGGCCTCGCCGCCCCCACAGTGAGCGGCCACGGAGCTTCCCAGAGGTATCAGGGTCGGTGGCCACAGGCAGACATGGGGTCCTGCCCTTCTTCCCGGCCCATCGGGCCTCTGTCATAAGGCAACGGGACACCCCTCACCGGGCGTCTGAGGGGCGAGGTGCAGCGCGGATGCACCCACAGAGCCTGGGTCAGAAGCAAGCGACGAGTCCGGGCTTTGCACATGATCCCAGGTTCTCCAAGCGAGGCTCTCCAGCAGATGGATGCCCGGGGTGGGGGGAGGGTGACGCTCGCTGCGGGAGCCCGGCAGGAGCGTCCCATGCAGCTTCTCGGTGGCACCGGACGGCTCGAACTCCCACCCTTATGCACACACGTACACACACTGCACAGACGTGCATCTGCAAAGACACACAAGCACATGCACAGACACGCACGCACACGTGGACACACAGAGGAGGCAGCCGTGCGGTCACCGTAAGTGGTTGGACCTGGTGTGGCTCCAATGCCGCTCACAGGCAGCGGGACCTCCCGGCACTCAACCTCCTCCCCTGTGCCGTGGGGAGCCCTGTGACGGCTCTTGCCCAACCTGCCCCTCGGGGAGATGCTGGGAAGTCAAAGGAGACGGGGGAAGGCAGCTCGAGGGTTACAGCACCGGGAAATGCCTCCGATGTTGCTGAATGTTGGCCCCGGGCCCCGCGAGCTGAGGCCAGCGAGGGTGAAGGAGACCTGGGTGCACGTGTGCCGGGCCGGTGCCGGGAGGGGCAGCGCGGAGTGAGGTGCCCCTGCTTGGGGGCTCGCCCGGCCGTCCACTCCTGCTTGCCACGGGGTGCTGGGGGAGGCTGCTCCTTCAGCTCAAGGCCACCTACTCAGAGTGGCCTCCACCCCCGGGCCGGGCCAGGTGCCCCCGCCTGTGGCCTCGTCCTGCAGGTGTGATCACTTCCGTTGGTGTGATAATAGATCGGTCTGCCCCTCGAGACCGAGAGTTCCAGAAGGGTGGGGGCCGACCCTGGGGCTTTCCCATTCGAAGCCCCGTACAGACCAGAGCCAGGCAGATTCCAACAGCGCCCCAATTCTCAGCCCTTGGCCGCCGACCTCTCGTTTCCTTCTATGCAGTGAGATGCCGGTGCACACGCATTCCAGTTTCGGGGGGCGGATAATTTGCAAAGTTCCTTGGAATTTGTTGAGGCGGAACCCACCGCCCAGGTGGGCACGCGTGTGAGGAGCACAGGTACAGCGATGTCAGGGCCAGGTCCCCGAGGGGCCCGGCCAGGGAGGGCCCAGGGTCGGGCCAGCCCAGGGCGGGGTTCTGAGAGGTCCCGTTCAGCACCCTGGACAGCGCCTGTCCTGTCTCCTGTGTGGGCTGTTTTCTTGGGGATCCCAGGGCTAGAGACGGGGGTTGCACAAAGCGACCGTGGATGTAGTTTTTCTGGGGCCAGCACGTCTGCTTTAGCCTCTCAGAGCATCCGAGGCTGAGCGGGTTCCCTCTCCGTCCCTTGGCTGAGGGCCGGGGACCAGCCTCTCAGGGCTCTCAGGTGTTACCTGCCCTGAGTCCGTGGTCCACCTTCTGGCATCTTCTCCATCTCCCCGCTCGGGAACCTGGTTTTGCTTCCATCCACAGCCACGCTGGCCCCCCGCCTGCCCCACGCCTCCGAGCTGGGGTGCAGTGGGAGTCAATAAATAATCGTTGGTCGAATGAAAAGAATGCAACCCTCCTTCCTGTAACCTAGCTTGCATGGGTGCCAGCCGAACCCAATTTAAATGGAAAAAGAGAAAAGTAAACAAACCTCTGGGTTGTTTGGCGCTCCCTGGAGTCGGGCACTTTGCCAGTCCCAGGCCCTTCCGACGGGCTGGAACCAGCCAGCCGGGAGCAGGCTGCCTGGGGCCGCCCACTAAGGGTGCGTTTGGGTGTACAGGGTGGATGGTGGTTCAGAGCATTTTAGGATGGGCTCACGATGGCTGGGAACTCAAGGGGAGATGACCCGGAGGCAGAGACGTGGTATCCAGCCACAAGGCCGCCCGCGTTCTTAGCGTGACATTTCCTCTCCGACTGGCCCACCAGCGAACACACGTGGGGGCAGGCCAGCGAGAGGGTCATAAACGGGGTCTACTCCCTTACGCACCTGGCACCTGGCCTAGGTTTCTGTGGTGGCCGTGACAAGGACCACAGACAGGTGGCTGCAAACAGAAACTTATTGTCTCAGTTCTGGAGGCCAGAAGTCCAAGGTCAACGTGTGGGTGGCCTCGGCGCCTTCCAAAAATCGGCTCCAGGCCTCTCCGAGCTTCCGACGGTTGGGGCAACCCTGGGCTTGTAGGCCCGGCACCCTCACCTCTGCCTCTGTCCTCGAACAGCCGTCTGCCTGTGCTTGTGTCTCCAGTCTCCCCGTCTTTACCTTGGAAGGACACCCGGGCCCCTGGTGATCCCACCTGGAATGACTCTCTTTCCGAATAAGGTCCCGCTAACAGGGAACCGGGACGCGGACAAAGCCTTTGAGGGCCACTGCGCCCTTCGACATGAGTGGCCCCCACCCATGCCCTGTCTGGAGCACCTCTCCAGACGCAGCTGACAGCCACAGTGATGTGTCTGCGGGCCTTGGACACCAGCAGGTGTGCCCTGCCGTGTGCCGGCGCTGAGCTCAGCCCTGCCCTGCGGGTTCACCCGCGGGGGGCTACCATTGGGTGCGCAGGGCGGGAGGGGGTGCGCAGGGCGTGGGGTGCGGTGGAGGGCACGTGGGTGTGGGGGCGTGGGGGCAGAGTCCCCTGGAGAGCGGTCCCTGGGGCCGGGGCGGAGGGCTCTGAGCTTCTGGCTCCTGGTCCGCGGGCTTCAGAGCCGCCGCTAAAGGGGGGCCCGTGGAGCCAGCCCCCCTTCAGGACCCTGCCGCGTCCTGGGGCTGCGGCTGCCGCCCCTCAGGGGCAGAGAGGAAGGTGGGGCAGGCTCTCCGTTTCCACTCCCACATCTCTGCCTCCCCCTCTGTCTCTGTCTTTTTTTAAAATTTATTTTTATTTTTCAGACAGAGGGGAAGGGAGGGAGAAAGAGAGGGAGAGAAACATCAACGTGTGGTTGCCTTTCATGCGCCCCCTACTGGGGACCTGGCCAGTGACCCAGGCCTGTGCCCTGACCGGGGATCGAACTGGCGACCCTTTGGTTTGCAGGCCGGCGCTCAGTCCACTGAGCCGCACTAGCCAGGGCTGCCCCTGTCTTCATCTCTCTGCTTCTCTCAGGCCCAGCCCTGCAGCCCCGGCCGCCCCACCTGCCCCGCAGCCCCACGGACGCCTGTCTCCTGGGTCCGACGAGGCCTGGACTTGGACCGCAGGTGACCCTGCCCACACCCCACATCCCGCGACCAGTCCTTGTCACCACCCAGAGCAAAGAGAACAAAAGGAACCAAAGACTGCGGCTCCCGTTTCCTTATTGCCCTCTCCCCGCTACTCCCTGGGTGGGAGCGCGGTCCAGCCTCCCGTCCTCCTCCCGTGTGTGGGGTCCTGGGGAGTGTGGGGGAGGGGCCATCTTCCTCCAGTTCCCGCTCCCAACACACTGTAATGCCAGGGGGGTCGGTGCTGGGGGAGGCAGAGAGCCACGGCCCTGAGACCGGGAAGGCTGGGTTCTTGTCTTGGGGGGGCCGCATGTCACCATTGCATGCTGGGGCTCAGAGAGGCTAAGTGGCCTCTCCGGTTTGTCACCTGCAAACCTGGCACCCGTGGTTCTCTTCCCAGCTCCCAGCTGCCCTCAGGGACTGTCTCTCTGGGGGAGACAGTAGTTGTACCCCAGTGCCCCCAGCCCCCAGGTGTGAAGAGCCAGGAGGACTGGCACCCAGCAGAGCAGGCTCTGGGCACCCGGAGGCCCGGGCACGCACACCTTCCTGTGACCCCAGCATCCACCTGCCCCCTCACGACCCACGGGCAAGGGACCCGATCTGAACTGACACGGGTGCTGAGGCACATCAGTGCCTCCCTTGGGTGCTCAGCAGAGGAGATCGGTCCCGGGGAGAGCGGGGCATGTGTGGACGGACCAGGCAGGAGTCCTGGGTCACACAGGGGCCGCAGCCCCTCGGCCACCACCTGCCCCTGTCAGCGGCCCAGTGCCCCCCGCTCTCCCCTCTTAGGGTCTGCTCCTCTCCACCCCCCACCCCACGTGCTCCTTTCATTGTCTGAGTTAAGGCTTTCGGGTGGGGGCTGGTTATTACTGTCCCACCGTGTGACATCATAATAGGCTGCTGTCCCCGAACACAAAGGCTCGGGAGACACGTCCTATTCACGTCGTCACTGACTAGACAGCAGTGAGACTGGGTGGGGGGGTGCGTGGAGGGGCAAACATCTGTATATTGAGAGTAACAATAACACTTGTTCTCCTTTATTTCCGAAGCCGCTTAAATGAGTCTGCAGCTCAGAAGCGGGTGCGTGTGCGCGCAGGTGGGATAATAAAGCCACTGAAACGCAGAACGAGCGCCCCCCAGGCCCGGTCGGGGAGGGAGTGGTTCCCAGCGCCCTGAGCCTCCGCCACTCCTCCTCCTCCGTCCTCTCAAGCACTTGCAGGTCCTGGCTGGGGACCAACACGGACTGAGGGACTGACGAGGGACTCCCAGGGACACGGCTGGGGCCCCACCCCCAAAGACTGAGGAGGGAACCACTGTAGGTCACACAAACCCAGATGGGCCAGAGTCACACAGTCCAGGATCTCTCGACACCTTTACCGTCTGCACCCCTATATTGGAAAAAATAAACCCAAGGGCCGTTTTATTACCTGCAAAACACACATCCTAGCCAAGCATGGCACCCACTCCCGGGACCAAGTCTCCTCCTTCATGGGGCCACCTGGGACGGACACAGGCACGGGGTGGCCTGTAGGGGGCTGGACCAAGTGGGTTCAGGTAGGTGTCATGTCTTCATATGCTTTCCTTTTTTTTTTTTTTTTAAGATTTTATCCGCTTATTTTTAGAAAGGGGGGAAGGGAGGGAGAAAGAGAGGAAGAGAAACATCGATGTGCGAGAGAAACATCCATCAGTTCCCTCTCACACACCCCCAGCCGGGGACCTGGCCAGCAACCCAGGCATGTGCCCTGACTGGGCATCCATCGGGTGACTTTTTGCTTTGCAGGATGACACGCAGCCCACGGAGCCACACCGTCAGGGCCCTACATGGTCTCTCTCATCCTGGCCCTGCGATGGGGGACACGCAGCGCAGAGGGGTGTATTCCCGCAACTCCTGCTGGCCCGAGGGTGGCGGCATCGCTGGCTGGCTTTTCGTCAGCCACGGCATGAGCCTGACCCCATGGGAAGAGCTTCTCTGAGTAGAAATGGAGACAAAAGGCAAAGCCGGCCATGGCGTCGACGCTCACCCTGGACTCACGCCGTCCCACCAGAGCCTCTGTCTCCAGCCCCCAGCTGAAGCCTCCGGACAGGGGCTGGGCTAGGGGCTGGAGCCCCAGCCCCGCAGCGGGGAGCATCAGCCCCGGACCCCCGCTGGCATTCTCTGGCAAACTCACGTTGGGGGTGCGCGGCGACCAGCATTTAAAGACGCTCCAGATGGTTAAGCCTAATTGATTCTCTTCATTAAAATTGGTATCAGACATTATTTCATTCTTCCCTTTGGTGAAGATGAACTGGGTATAACCTGCCGTGGGCCCAGGTGAAAATTCACCCCCAGCTCGGCCCAGAGCCCCGTCGCCCCGCGTATCGAAGGCCTGTCTCCCCTTCCCTGATGGACCTGAGGGCTCGCGGCTCGGCCGTCCTGGGGAGACCTGGGGCCTGGAGTCCACACCCAAGGGTCATGCACGGAGGCTGCTCTGAAGGGAGAGGAGCTCATGGAAGTCCACACACACACACGGGATCACATACATGTGCGCACATACATGTGACCACACACACGCGACAACAAGCATGCATTTGCTCCCATTCATCCAACATCCCTGATGTGACAGAAAGGCAGAGCTGGAGAGCAGATTGGTGGCTGCGGGGTGTGGGGACCTTTCAGGCGGTGGGTTGGAAGGGGTGACTGCAAAGGGCGACTTGAATCTAGGTCGCAGGGGGGCCCTGGACACCCCCATGTGTGATGAACAGGAAGACCAAACACGCACACTGCACAACACGACACCTGGCTGTGACACAAGATGTTACATGTCACAGATGACGGACCTGCCTGGGACATCTGTGTACTACCTGTCTGTGACTTACGGGGAATCTGGTCTCATTGTTTCAACATGAAAGATGTCTTTTAAAATGCCAGGGCTGGGCTGCAGGTGAGCTGACCCCAGACCCGTCAGTGTGTGTCAGGAAGGGCTGACGTTGCCCGGCACCTGGACGCCCTTACGTGCGGTAACCGCTCTGCCAGGACCGTTTTATCTCACATTCAAACTTATGAAAAAGCCACATCGTTGCCACAGCAATTTTAAAACCTGTTTGCGCAGGGAGACAGCCACCCACGGCCACCGCCTCGCAGAGACAGGGGCCAGGAAGCAACTCAGCCTCAGACACCGAGCGCTCCAGGTGTCTGGCCGTGCAACTCAGCCCAGGGGACCCCAGGCAGATGCAGACGCGGGCGGGGTGCCCGTCGCAGACACATGGGTGAGGACCCCCCGTCGTTGCCCCAGTGTGGTGTGTGCGTGGCCATACCGAGGCTTTTTTTTTTTTTAAGACTTTATTTTTTAGAGAGGGGGAAGGGAAGGAGAGAGGGAGAGAAACATCGACGTGTGGCTGCTTCCGGTGCCAAGTGCAGAAGCATTTCATGAAAAGGCAGTCACAGGGGTGAGCCCTGGAGAGGGTCAGGGACCCGCTCTCCCCATGTCACTGATGAGAGAGGGGCACAAACACACGGCTTTGGTGAAAGTCACCCAGCAAACGGGTGACCGCCCACCGTAGCCAGGGCTGCACTTGGGACTTGGTCCACTGGGAAGGGACTGTGCCCCATCAGGCCGGCTCTCCCAAGAGATTGCCTGCAAATTGGGTAGACAGACAGACAGACGGAGGAGAGATAGATGAGCGATCGTTAGATGGGCTGGCTCCCACAATTACAGAGGCCGAGGAACCCCACGACCTGCCGTCTGTGGGCTGGAGGACCGAGAGCCGCGGCCAGCAGGCCGAGGGCAGGAGTAGGCTGACCTTCCTGTGCCTATTGTTCTGTTGGGGTCTCGGGAGAATGAAGGGGGCACAGCCCCGTGTCCCGCCCCAGGGCCGCCTGCAGCCGTGCCTGGCAGCGTGACTCCTAGGCTGCATCCAGGCTCCAGGAGGAGTGGAAGGAGGTCAGCCAGACGCACAACCGACACGGCGATTGGGTGGCGCCCGCTCTCCTGAGTCACAGAGTCAAATGCCAACCTCACCAGGAAACGTCCTCCCAGGTGTGCCCAGAGCAATGTGCCATCGACCCCGAGGCACAGTGAGGCTGCCACACGAATGCGCCGTCACAGTCCACGCTGCGGGGTCTCCGTGGGGCCCTTCCTGCGGCAGAGGACGGAAGGGCCCTCCATTCCTGGTGTGTGGGGACACCCGAGTGAGGACGTCTGAGTTTCCTCCCTGTGTGTGTTTAGATGACGCCACGGATTTCTCTGTTTTGTTAAGAGGGTAAAATAGATTTTGGGATATTGACTTGGCAGCCTGAGGATAAACGTGGGTCACGTGTATTGTCCTTCTCTTGTGTTGCGGGACCTCACTCGCCAATGTTTTGGGAAGGAATCGTGTGCCTCCGTTCACGGGAAATATTTGGTCTGTCACAGTGCCAGAGATGCAGTTAATATGGCGACAGCTGTGTGTGGGGCCGGGCGGGGGCCGGAAATAACAGTAACTTTATACAGTGTGTGGTTGTCTGTCCCCTGTGCGGTACACCTGGCACTAACACAAAATAATACAGAATGTAAACTGCAACTGAAAAAATTTTTAAGGAAATATTCGGTCTGTTGGCTGCTTCCGGCTTTGGAATCGAGGTTGCCCTGGTCTCGCGGTGTGTTGGAGACGCGCCCCCAGCCCCGCTCACTGCCCACCGTGTGCTCGTCCTCCTCACATGCACATGTATGTCCCCCCACCCCACCCCTGCGCTACCTTGAAACCAACCTCAGTGCAAGGGCGACGTCTCTGACCTTGGCCATCACTACAAATCCAATATTTCTCCCGGAGAGCTGGTTGTCAACTCTTTACCGGCAAACCACTGGCTGTCCTCACAAATCTAATTGTTTTCTGTATTGCCTATTTTCTGAAAGAGTTTATGTCAGATTTACGACATTTCTTTCTTAAATGTCTGGCAAAATTCACCAGCACCACCAGCGGGGCTGGCAGACCTCTAGGTGGTAAGGCTGTGTTTGTTTTTTGTTTTTTAAATGAATTTAGTTCTTTCCTAGACATAGGACTATTTATACTTTCTATTTCTTCATGAGCTAGTTTTGGTTAGTTGTGTTTTTTCAAGCACCGTTCCCGTCTCCTCCGCATTGTCCAGTTTTGCTGGTACGACGTTGTTCCTAATGCCCTTCTCATTCTCTTAAGACCCCTGACCCAACACTGGTCCTGCTGTTGAAAGCGTGTGGGGTTTTTTTTCCAATCGGTCTTGCTTGAGGTTTATCGATTTTTAAGCTTTTCCAAGGTCTGACTTGAGGCTTCGTCGACGTTCTCCACTGTCGGCCTGTTTCGTTTTGTTTATTTCTATTCTTATCACGTTATTCTCTTCCTTCTCCTTGCTTTGGGTTTAATTTGTTCTAATTTTCCTGTAGCCTTGGGCAGGAACGTTGAAATAAGTGGCTGTGGCTATTGAGACCTGTCTGCTCTTCTCCTATAAACGCTTGAAGATCCCCCTGAGCGTGGCATTAGTCACACCCCCCAGGCTCTGGTGTCCTTACTCCATTTCTCTACAAATATTTCATGGTTTTCCTCTTTCTGGGCCGGCAGACTGGGACGCCCAGTGCTTTCTGGGCTCTGCCCCCTGCTGAGCGCTGAATGGCTTCCTCTTAACAGGTTCTGATGGCCTGGTTGGTGTGGCTCAGTGGGTTGAGCGCCGGCCTGCGAACCAAAGGGTCCTCGGTTCGATTCCCAGTCAGGGCACAGGCCTGGGCCGGGGCGACGACTCGGGTTGGGAGCGCCCGAGAGGGAGCCGATTGATGTTTCTCTCCCTTTCTCCCTCCTTTCCTCTCTCTCTGAAAGTCAATAAAAACCTTTAAAACAAAGATTCTGACGGTTCCCCTGCTGGGAGGGTGTGTTTAGGGTAGCCACCGTTCACAGGGTGAACAAGCTCCCGTGTGACCTGGATACGTGCGGGCTACAGACGGTGGCAGTGCCAGGAGAACAAAGTCACAGCCACTGCAGGAAGTGCCCAGCTGAGAGACGAAGGAACGCACAGCGGAGCTCAGGGACTCACCGGAGGTCTCACAGCGAGTGTTTGGGGAACTGCCATTCGGCGTCAGAGGATGTGCCTCCCCCAGCACCATCAGGAGTGTCCTTTGTCCAGATGGGGACTGAGGGCCCAGCTCAGCGCCCCAGCCACCCAGTGCCATGGGCAGCGCCCTCTGTGGGCTGAGGGGGAGCAGAGTGCACCAGTCTCCTCCCCCACCTGTGAGAAGACAAGCTGTGGGCCCGGGAGAGGCCAGGTGAGGCTGCCTGTGACCATATGCCCGCGAGAGAGTGCGACCCACACCGTGCGGCAGAAGAGGCCCAGAACCCAGGACCTTGTCCCACTCCCCAGTCTTTGTTCAACAGGGGCCTGGGCTTGTGTCCCAGGAAATGGGGTTTTTAAGGTCCAGGGACTCAGGTGGGCTCCCCGTTCCCTGAGCTAAACAAGGTTCACCAGGCGTGGGGGAAAGGACACTTGTGCATCCTCTGTGGACACAGTGAGGTCAAGGTGCACACGCCCCCAGGAGCCACGCCTGCTGTGTGGCTGTGGGCACGTTCTTCAGCCTCCCTGTGCCTCAGCCTCCTGGTCTGCAAGTGAGGAAACAGCGAGTTACTCTGAGAACCGCCCGAAGGGGAGCTCGTGGGACCGCAAGCGTGGGAGGCTGGGCTCCACTGGCCTGGCTGGAGGGGGGTCTGCTCCGGGCGTCACCCGCCCTGCCCTGGGGCACCAAGACCTTCCCCGGGGCAGTGAGGCCACACAGACGTGGCCCCGGCGCTGGTGCCAGTGTTCTCAGGACAGTAGCCTGGCTTTGCCGGGGGCTGAAACTTTGTCTCGTTTTCACTCATGATGATCCAGATATGTTTATCATTCCTTCGTCCTCTGTCCTGCTGGGACTTGGATCGCAAAGTGATTTTCGTAGATGGGGATCAAGGTGCCGCTGGCCTGGGGTCGGCCGCGTGTCTACTCCGCCCAGCGGAGGCACGGCCACCCTGACGCCCCAGCCCGTGGAACCCACAGTGGTTTGTCTCTGAGGAGTTAGCCCTTAATTACCGTAAACGATTAAATGTTTCAGAGATGGTCTCATTTCATAGTGTGCGGAGTTATAATTGGTGACCTATTTTAAGCAATTTAATTTCCCGTGACCTGTTTTCCAAGTTGACAAGGTAATAAAGGCCGTGGGGGCAGGGAGGACCCTCCACAGGTGCCTGCCACGTGTCTGTGTGGGAGGTGCCGGATGACATAAAGGCTTCCGTGACGGCCGTGAGCCCCGGGCTGCCAATCAATCAAGGAAAACGAACGAGGACAAGGGGAAGGGCTGTAAAGTCACCAAGAGGAGCCACAGCTCCGCACAAATCCGCCCGGACCCTCTCGTCCCGGCCGTGCCGCGCCCCCCGTGGCAGCAGGTGAATGGACTCCCGCTTGCCGAGCAGTTGGGCTCAGAGCTCCTCCGGGCCCTGGGGGACACAGACCAGTGGGGGTGGGTGGCCCCGCACAGCCACACCCAGGGACATGCCTGCCCCAGAGCTGTCCTCCCGGGCAGCTGGACCACACAGATGGGGGGGCAGGTGGGGAGGGGAAGGAGAGCCAGAAGGAAGGAGGAGGGGAAGGATGGGGGAGCGTAGGCAGCCACCCACCGCCCTCCTGTCCACCCTTCGGCGGGTCGGCCTGCACTAGCCTGGGAAGTGGGCAGCCGTGGGTAAGAGCTGGCTGGGACAGTGGCTCTCGGGGTGCCTGGGAGATGCGGGGCTGGGGGTTGGGAGTGGGGTCCCCAGCTTCCCCATCTGTAATAAGGGGAGGCCGGAGCGCGGCTTGGGGGACTGCCAGGAGGGTCCAGGAGAAGCAGCAGGTTCGGGGGCCCTTCTCCCCATGCACACCCCTTCAGAGCCCAGCATGGGGCTGTTCCACCGGCCCTGTCCTGCCACTCCCATGTGCACCCTCCTGTCCCCCCACCGGCTCCCTCCCCCCCTGTCTTCCACTGTTCCCTGGATGCTGACCCAGCCAGGACCAAGCATCTGCCCTCTGCTTTTAAACATAACAAAGCACGCTTTCCAAAACCCACACAGAGCGAAAACATTTAAAAATGGCAGGAGAGCACACCCCCCTCCAAGTTCAGGAAGAGACTAAAGCCAACAACCCCGTTTTCTCAGAAATGGGGAACCACCTCTCTGCTCGCCCCCGCCAAGGCCCTGCAGATGCGCTCCCCCACCCCAAATGCCCTGGGTGGAGGCCGCCTGTGCTGGCGAGCGGGACACAGGAGAGAGGGCAGCGGAGGGGGCTGCGGTGGGCGGCCTCTTCCCACATGGGGTCTCCCAGAGTCCCAGGAGCATTGACTAGCAGTGGGGGACGGGGCTGGAGCTCCTCAAGAGGCAGCTCCCCCTGGCCAGTCCGAGGCACCTGATGTCTGTCTCCCCATCGGCCACGCCCACCCGAGCTTCCTGCCGAGGGTCTCCCTTGGCGGGGAGAAAAGGGACAAACCCAAGCTGCCCTGGACAGCAGCAGGGCGGCTGCAAAGGCCTGGTCCATGAACCGCTGTGGACTTGGGAGTTCCGCCTTGGGGGCCCCCTAGCTTCTAGGGTCCAGGAGCCCTGCCCCCTCCTACCTCCATCCCCTCTCACCTGCAGCTCCTCACCCATGGCTGCAGCACCCGCAGCCGCCCCACCTGCACAGGGAGGAGTGGGGATGGGAGACATCGCGGGTCCCAGTGGCTTCAGGTGGGGATGCCTGTGACCCCCACCCCGACCTGCAGCCTGACCTCACCCCTATTCTTCCTTCCCTCTTCTGCCCCCCAAGGCCCTTCAGGGCCACGCTCTGCTCTCTCGTCGACCTCTCCCCCCCCGCACCCCCAGTCCCCCGCCCCATGGTGGCAGCAGCTCTTGGGCCCCATTCTCAAAAAATCAGGGCTCTGGCCTCCCAGACGGCCGTGGGGAGCCCCAGTGGCCCCTGACCTTGGGTGCCGTTCTTGGAAGTGGGGTCCTGGTTATTCCCGCTCTGAGCCGGGTTAGTTTCCAAGGACAAAGTCTGCGGTTCGTGTGGTGCTATCTGTGGTGCCGCCTGGGGAGCAGGAGGAGTTTAGTGAGGACCATGGGGATTACTGACTCATCCAGCCCCCGCCCTGCTGGCCGCCAGCTGGTGGGAGTGTCACCGCACCAGGCTGGCCAGCTGCCCACCCGGCTGCCCACCCGGCTGCCCACCAGGGCACATGCCTCCCAGAGCCACCCCAGCTGTCCTTTCCTTCGGCAGGAAAGGCCTGGGAGGGGGGGTGGCTGCAGCACCCTCGAGGGTCCCCTCTGGGGATCCAGAGCATTGGGCTTCTGGGTGGCTCGCAGGACCACGGGTGACTCCATGCTGGGGGCGGTCCAGGGTCCCTCTATAGCCCCCAGAGTTCCTCCTCCAGGCCTGCCGGCTGTGGTCCCCTATGGGGGAGTAGGGGACATCTGGGACGGAGAACCCAGGACCGCAGCGGTGAGCTGAGGTTCCTTGCATCTAGACGGTCCGTCTGGCTGGGGAACTGACACCCCGCCGCCGAGCCCACACGTGACAACTCTGTCCAGAGGAGGGAGGAGACCTGGGAGGCTTCACCTCCGAACATACTTTGTTGCCATGGTGACCGCCTCTCTCCCTCAGTTTCCACACCACAGAGGTGGCGTGGCCAGGCCCAGCACACAGGGCGGTGTGATGGGGCCACCAGCTGGGCCTCTCCTCCTGGAAGAGTGGCCACTCTGAGCTCACCAGCCATGTGGGGTAGGACCTGAGCCCCAGGCAGGGGCCGCTCCCAGGCACCGCAGTGGCCCACACTAGTCCCAGGGGTGCCTGTCCCTCCCTGGAGGGCTTTGGGGCACCAGGCAGGCCAGGTGCCCAGTTGGCCCTGTGCAGTCCATCTGTCCCCCTCTCCCTCACTCCTGAGGGGGGCATTCATGCCTCAGGAGGGGAAGGGTGGCCAGACCCTTTTGGGGGACCACCACCCCAGGACCCCCACCCCGGGTGCCTCCGCAGAGCCCACCCTTCCTTCCATCAGGCTGCTTCCTCGACACGGGAAGATGAGGCCTGGGCTGGCATCATGCTGGCTGTCCCCTCAGCCCTGGACGGGGGTCTGGGAGACACTGGCTGGGTGCCCAGCAGGGACTGACCAGGTGCTCCCCCTGGCCCCAGGAGGACCCCGTGCTACTTCAATCAGCACAGGCCAGCCCCACGCCCAGGACACCTGCTTCTAGGATCCTGGGATCCTGGGATCCAGGAGAGGGTCCGACTTCCTTCCCTGGCTGTCGATGGAGCCCGAGTCCCTGGCTTTCCACTGGGACGCTCACTGGTGGAACAGGGGAGCTGACGGGGCTCAGCACGGGGCGCAAGTTGTTTTGCTTCCGCTGGTCACCAGACGCGTCCAACCAGTCCTTCTTGCGCGCTGGCTGCGCCGTCCGCACAGCGGTCCCGGGCACAGTGCAGTGAGGTGCCCCCTCCAGCTTAGGCAGGGACACCTGCCTCTGCACGTGGGTGGTTTTCTCTCTTTTTCTGTCTCACGATGCTACACTTAAATGTCGGTGGTTGATTTTGGACACGATTCCCTTGATTTCTTTGTCCTGGTGTGTCTGCCACTGACATCCAAGAGTTAAGTTCTTTGATGTCCTGAAATAAAGGAAATGTAACAAACCTCCAGGGTGTTTGTGGCAATTTCTCACCCACCGCCTCCCAGGAAAAAAATAGTCACCCTCCCCCACATGTTTTTGGATATGAGAACTGACCGCCCACCCAGCGTCCTCTGTGGCCAGTGAGCCCCTGGACTTCCCAGGGAGCTGCCTGCTTCGGTCTGGCTAGCCCCGCGCAAGGCGAATGGAACCCACATCCCCGACGACCCCTGCCCGCTGCCTGCGTCGGTCCCCTCCCAGATCCGCATGTCCGGGGACTTGATGGCCAGGGGCAGGGGGATGACGCTGATGGCCAGGCACCTCCATCCCAGTGTCTTAAAGGTAGCGCAGCACAAGTCGGTGGGCTTCAGGGGACAGAGAGAACAGGCCTGGCTCAGCCCTGCCATCCCAGGTCTGGACTCTGAAACGTATCTGGGTGACATCGCCAACTTCCCTGGTTTGAAATTCTCCTTCGGTCTTTGCTGAGCAAAGAAGGGGTGGCAGCACCAAGCCCCCACTTTCTTCCCGAGGGCGGGTCCCTGGACGTACTCCAGAAACCTCCCCAGGGGGACAGCCCAGGACACAGCAGGCTCCCACCTCCTCTGCTGATGGCACTGGCTAAGCCAAGTGGGTGCTTCCAAGTGGGCAGTTGATGCCGTGAGCCTGACACGCGGCCTGTGCACAGGCCTGGGTCCGCGTCAGCTCCTGCACCAGCAGCGAGCCCGGGGCTGAAGAGCTGTCCCGGTCCCGCCTGCCTGTGTGGGAGAGGGGGGCGTCTCCTTCTCTCAAGCAAAAGAAGCACCCAGAAGGAGCTTGGGTGGGCATGGCAAGCAGTTCGGGGGCACAGGGGCGCCCTGAGTCCTTGGGATCTGCGGCGGAGGGGACGTCGCCTGGCAGATCCCTCCTTGCGCACCGCCCCCGCCCCCCAGGTAACAGTACACCTGTGTGTGAACACGCGCGCGCACGGGCACACGCCGCGGCACAAAGACCGTTCCGCCCTCAGCGTATGGATTACTGACTTGGGCTTTGGGGTTGGGGAGGGGGAGGAAGAAGGGGAAGAATTGCTAGGCAACCAGCCAAGGGTTGCTATGGCATTTCCTAGAGCCGCTGGGCCAATCAGCGCCGAGTGCAGGCTGCTGTCAGTCACCGCAGGAGGAGGGGAGGGAGGCGGCGCCGCGCTCGCGCTCCGCGGCCGGTGCAGACCCTGCCGCTGGGGCCGCGCGTCTCATGAATATTCATCGCGCTGACTGGGGCAAAGCCAATTAACCACTTGGAGGCTCGATTTCTCCCGGATCCAGTCACCGTTTTTTTTTAAACCGTGGGCTCAGGGGCAGGCGCGCGGACTCCGGCCGCCCCGGGAGCTCTGTGCAGGGCTAGACCCCTCGCTCCCGCCAGCCCCAGCCCTGATCATGGGTGTCCCCGCCACCCGGCACTTGGGCCCCGGCCCCTGCCCGCACCCCCGCGACAGGACTCAAATTGCCAACCGGGAGCCAAGCAGGGCGCAGTGGGGCTCTCATCAGACCCTTCTGACCGTTCACGCCCTCCCTCGCTCCTCTGTCCGCAGGGGAAGTGGCCAAGGCCTCCGCCAGCTAGGCGACACCCGGTCACGCCCCAGGGCCCCGGTCCGTCTCGGCCCAGGCGCCCAGAAAGCAGGGCCTGAGGCAAGGGTTACGGGCCCCAGGGGCACGACCAGACCCTGACAAGAGCCCCGTGGCGGAGGGGTCACCGAGGGTGAGCCTCCTCCCCGAGGTTTGGGAAGAGGACCTGCCCCTCAGAGTGGCCCACAGAGGACAGTGGGCTTCTCGGCCTGGGTCCGCACCCCCACCCCGCCCGTCTCCCCTTCCCTCTGGCCCAGGCTCACCCCTTGGGAGCTGACCTGTACACCTTCATCTGTGCGCTCGGGGGGCCGCTCGGAAAGCCAGGTCCCTCCCTGGGCTGTGGCATTTCACCCGGGTCCGGAGGTGGCCAGGTGAGCTGCTGGCCCCGAGAGGCAGGCAGGTCCAGGGGCCCAGGCCGAGGCATTTGCACATGCAACACCAGGCGTGTCTCTGTGGTCAGCCTGTCCAGGCCTGACCCCACCCCCAGGGGGAGGGTCCTGACACCTCAGTCACCGCAGTGCTGGGGCCCAGGGCACAGTGGATGCCTAGTAAGTGTTTTTATCCCAAGTCCTGTCACCTGGGCAGCACCTTGGACAGCTCCTGGGACACCCCCCCCCCCCCCCCCCGGGCTCCGAGCAGGGCGGAGGTCCTGGGGGCACCTTCTGGGGATCTCCACTCCCTGTCCTGCACCTGAGGACCCGTCAGCATCTTGGCTCACCCAGGGTCCCCAGGGGTGGCCTGGTGGGGCCGGGGCTGGGGGGAGAGCAGCAGCCCCCACACACCCTGCACCCCGTCGTCCCGCCCTGAAACCGTCAGGTCTGCGGCGGCCCCCACTCCAGGGTCACTCCACTGGCCCGTTAAGGCACCTCCTTCGTCCTTGCCCCTCACCCTGTCCTGGTGGAAACCCAGATTCTTACACGAGGTGGGGCCACTCAAAATGGGAGAAAATGGGGTTTGAACAAGTAAACCTTCCCAGGATGGTCTTTACTTCAAAAGCGGGCATTTTCATTAAAACATTACTCTTACAAATGAAACATCCGCTCTGTCCTTGTCCTCCCTAAATCAACTCGCAGGCTCCGGAAGCAGGGGCTGCTTCTGTCCCCACTTCTCAGCTCAGGACCCCGAGGCTCAGGGGGAAACGTGCCAGCCCGAGTCCCAGAGCCCACCCTAGGGTCACAAGGCCAGGCCCTGCAAAGGAGGCTGAGGCTGTCCCCGGGGGAGACCCTGCCTCTCCGAGTAGGCCACATTCCGGGGAGGGGGTCCAGGGGACAAGGCCGGGGTCCTGCAGGAAGGAAGGCCCTTGGGAGCAGCGGGCGTCAGAGGGTAAGGAGAGGGCCGGCGGGAGCCTGCCCCCGGGGCCATCCACTTCCGAGGATGATTTATGAGGAAATGTGTTTGCAGCCACGAGGAAGCATGAGGGCGCCCCTCACTCCATTTGGACTGATTGTTTTCATTAATATTCCTAACACCAGCCCCGGCCCTGTCAGCCACCTGGGTTCCCCAAGGGCCCCGGGCCCTGCGCGGTGTGGCCGGCCTGAGGCCGCCTGCGCAGCTGCCAGAGGCACCTCTGCAGGGCGTGGACAGAGGGGCTGCAGGTGGGGGTCCCTCAGGGTCTTATCCGGGCGGGGGCAGCTAGGGGACCCTGGGCAAACTGGGCCCATCAGTGAGGACACGGCACAGCACCCTCCCTCCATCTCTGACCTGTTTCCGGGGACAAAGGGATGGAGAGGATTCCCCCTTCCTGTGACTAGCGGTGCGGAGGGTGGTGGCGCCCTCGTGGTGCCGGCGCCTGGCCTGGGGAGGATCCGCAGAGACAAGCAGGCAGGTCGTTTAGGGATCGCCTTTGGAAGGAGAGGCAATGGTCTCCCCGCTCAGCCCCTGAAGGAGACGGGGCGTTGGCCAGGGGCCTGCGCCCTCCTCAAGGCAAAGCCAGGTGTCCAAGTCGCAGGGAGGGCTCCCCCGGGCAGCCAGCTTGTTGCCCCCCGAGGCCCAGGCACTGCTGCTGGCCCCCCCACTCTCCGGCAGCTGATTCTGGGCGCAGAACGGGCTGAGCGGGGCCGGGGGGCGGCTTGGTTCCTGTCCAGGCACAGCCAGGCTGGGTGGCTGGGACCCCGCCGCTCAGCCCTGGCGCCTTCATCCTCCTCCCCTGCTCCCCACCTCGTAGATGGGACCTGGGCTGTGGGCCCGGCTCTCAGAGTTTAGGGATGACTTGTCTGCCACCTGCCCCCAAGGGTGGGCGGGGCGGGAAGGGAAGCCTGTAGAGTCCGGGTCAGCCAAGCGTCCGCACCCTCGGAACCCTGGTGTGTTGGGCGGGGTGCTCAGCCCCCTCCCCTCCCCCCGCAGGGCAGCCCCTGCTCTGAATCTCTCCGTTCCAGAGGCCCAGCCACCCTGTCGGATGTGGCTTAGGAAGGACCAGAGGTGCGGTCAGTCAGGGGCTCCTCCTCACCCAGTCCCACCCCACTCCCTCCCGGAGGCCCCCTCAGCTTGCCCCCCTGTGTCCCCTTTCCTTCCACCCCCCTCTCAGCAGCAGGCTTGTCTCTCCCTCCTGGACATTGGAGCGGACCCCGGGAGGCCTCCCAGGGCCAAGACCACCTGGAAACCAGAGGCAGGGGGCCCCCAGGTGGAGAGCAGAAGGGAGATGGTAAATCATGGCAGTCATTCACACCTTAGTGAGAATCGGTGCTGGGACGCCTTCCAAAGGGGGTTGCAGAGAGAAAGTAGGCTCGGGGACCATGAAAACAGAGCCTTCCCAAGTGGTGCCAGGGATGGCCATGGGTAAGGGGGACTGCGGCACATGGGCAGGCAGATAGTGTCCAGTCTTGGCCTCACTCTTGCAGATACATTCATCACCATTTCCCCATCCTGTCCCTAAGAGCAAGTGGAAGTCTGAGGTGTTCCTGGGGCCCCTCTGGGGACCCCCCTTTCCTTTTCCTGCTGGGGTCACACAGGAGCAGAGGGCGGGGACCCTGGAGGAAGGTGTGGATTCAGAAGCCTCCCTTTGGAGAGTGAAGGGAGGTACAGAGGACAGAGACAGGGACAGGGCGGGAGGGAGGAGAGAGAGAGAGAGTGAGAGAGAGAGAGAGAGAGACCCCCAAGCTAGAAAAGCAGGAGGAATTTGCCCAGAGGCAGAATGGGGGGGGTAAGAGGGGAGGGCAGGAAGCAGGGGCTGGGCCCAGCAGGAGGCCACTCTGGTCCCTCTCCTGGGGAGAGGTGGCCAGGGACCTCCATCTGGCCTGTCAGGCTGGCCAAGGAGGGCCTGGTGGCCCCCACCCTGAGCCGAGCCATCTCTGGGGATACCAGTCACCCAGGAGGCAGGGCTGGGCCGCCCAGGCCCCACGACGCTGTTCTGGTCACTCCCTGCATCAGGTCCTGAGGGGTCCTGGAACCGGGCACATCTTGGCGGTGGGACTGGGAAGGACCTCCCTGAGGGCACTGCTGGAAGGTCTGTGGAGGGGGGGCTGCCAACACCAAGCAGAGGGGAGCCCTGCTACCCAGTCAGAGGGGCTGGTCACTGGTGGGTGGCCACACAGGTCCTTGTCCCCTTGGCTGTGAGCTGAAGGCACGGGGACAATGCAGGGGCTGGTTCCAGAGGGAAAATGCCACTAAATGGGCCTCCATATCCCCAAGGTCCTGTGACCCCGGGGGGCTGCCCCCGGAAGGGGGGGGACCCAGGGAGATGAGACGGGGCTGCAGAGCTGCCCAGGGCCTTTTGCAGGGAAGCCCTCACCCTCCCTCCCAGAAGTGATTTGCTGACACCGAGCCCCCTGGGTGTGGTCAGCGGGGCTCTACCTTGTCCCTTCCCCAGAGCACACCCTGGGGACGCGGGCTGGGTCCGGAGGCTATATGGGGGCTGCTCCAAAGCCAGGGCCTAGCCCGGGGGGCGGGGCTGGGAGGCCTGTGGGCGGGGCTGGGGGTAGGGGGTGGGCACGGCGGGCCCTGGCTTCGCTTGGGCAGGGGCGGCGAGGAGATAAAGGCAGCTCCTGCCGCCAGCCCGGCATCCAGCCCGGCCCTCGTGCGCCACTCGGCTGGCCTCCCCAGCCTTCCCGTCCCTTCTGGGGCGATGATGGCCCAGCAGCTCCCTAGGCCCCAGGCTCAGAGACCGACATCCCCGGACCTGAAGGAAGCAGTTGCACCTCGGGAGCGGCGGGGCCCCGGGTCGTCGGCCAGTCGGTCCCTCCTTGTGGGGCCGGGAGAGGGGAGCGAGGGGCGGGGCAGCGGGAGGGAGCCAAGGCCTCCCTTCCCTGTGAGCCCCTGGCCCCTGGGCCCCCACCCCGCCCCACGGAGAGCCTCACTCTGCTCACAATTGCCGCTTTTGTGGTGGTCGCTCCAGCCCTCAGCACTCAGGGTGGCGAGGGCCCGGCCCCCCACCCACTTCAAAGGGGAGGGGAGGAACACCCTCTCCGTGCCAGTCCCTGGAGAGCTGGCACGTCCTGCAGAGACCAGGCCTCTGGGCCTGGGGCAGGTCATGCGGTGTGGGCACACCCACCCCCCAGCCCCACAAGGTGATGCACCAGGCCAGGCGTCCTCAGGGCAGAGAGGTGGGAGAGGCCCTGGGAGGAGGGGGAGCACAGGGTCCCAGCGGGGTCAGGACATCCACCACCTATTCCACCTCTGGGTGCCACAGTCCAGCCTGGGAGAGGTGCCCCCGCGTGGGTATGGGCCCCAGTGCTTCCCTCAGGAAAAGGTCTGGAGTCGTGGGTGGGAGGGGCCAGGCCTCGGAGCTGCCGGGACCACCCAAGCTGGAGCCGGGAAGCTGTGGACCACTTTGAGGCTACAGGAGACCCGGCCAGGGGCTGCGCCTGGAGCCCTGTTGTCCCCCTCCGCTCCCCACAGCCCTACACCTCCCCCAACACACATCTGCACCACAGGCCCCTGCCACTGGCCTCCAGCAAGACCCTGTCCCATTCCTCCCCCACCTTGGAAGGAGGGCAGGGTCACGAGGCCACGAGACAGCTGTTCCCAGATGTGGCCACAGCCCCGCCCCTTTCCGGAGGAATGACAAGCCTGGCACCCAGGAGGGGGCGGCGGTGTGACGAAGAAGCAGGAACAGGGAGGGAGGGGCTCTTAGCGGGTTTCTGGGGGTTTGTTTAATCCCGTGCTATTTTGGGGCTTTCGTGGTGGCGCAGGGGAGGGGAAGGACTGACGGGGAGGGGAGGGGTCCCAGGCACGTCCCTCCCTTCCTCCTCTCTGCCCCCGCCCCAAGGAGCCACCTGACCCGTATCCAAGTTGCTGGCCTGCAGGCCGGCCTTTGTGCACGCGGAGGTGGGCGGCCGGCCGCCCGGAGCTGAGAGACCTGAGCTGCTGGCTCCCGGACCCTTCACTCCCGTCCTGGGAGCAGGCAGACAAATAAATCCACAAACACAAGTGCCCGGTGTGCCAGGAAGAAAGCCGCAGCCCGTGCACCGGCGGAGAGAAGAAGGCTGGGCGGGCGAGGCTGGGTGCCCCACGGAGCTGAGCGGAGCACCATCACGCACCGGGGCCTGCAGCCGTAAGTTGACTTTTATGACACCCACGGAGGCTCCAAGGCCACCAGGAAGGTCCCCAGCTGGCTGGCACGGGAGGGCAGGCAGGATTGAGGCTGGCAGTGGCCCCCTATCCCATGCAGCCCCCACCAGTCAGCTCCGCCCCCACACCCAGGGGCCAGCGTTGGGGCTGCGGGTCACTGGGAGCAAAAGGGGGGAGCCTGTGACCCCGTCAGTACCAGGAGTGTGCAAGGTAAAAATGGCGAGAGGAAATGCCCGAGGGCTGCACTGGGGACCTGCAAAAGGCCTGCATGATCCAAGGGTAGGGGCGCTCCCCACCTCCCCTGCCTGTGCACAGGTCTGCCGGCAGCGGAGCCGCAGTTGGGGGCGGCAGCCGGGGTGCTTGTCCAGGGGAGGGAGCAGGTCTGTGAAGATCCTCCCCTGGGCCCAGGTGGGGCCCGTCTGTAGGAAAGAGCATCTGAAGGAAGACGCGGGAACCACGACCCTGAGGAGACCCACCTTAGAATGCAAACAAGCCCCAGGCAGCGGGAAGCCAGAGCTGGCCTGAACCTATGGGGGGGGGGGCAGAGATCTGCCCTCGGCTGCCCCTGGGCCCCGAGACCTCGTGGGAGAGGACTTCGTGGGAGAGGACGGGGTGGGGTCCAGAGGGAGGCACGAGAACAGGAGGCTGGGGTTCAGGGTTGGGCTTCAACACCATGGACAGCGAGCCCCGTTGTGTGTGGGGCCCACCCCGCGGTTTTGGGCAAGGCTCCAGGTCCACCTCCGCGCGTGGTCAGAAGCAGAGGGCCACACAGTCTGACGAAGCTGGAACTGGGCTGCCCAGTGTCCCCTGCCCACCACCCCGACCCGTGCCAGGGCCCGGCCTGCTGGAGGCCATGCTGCCAACCCCACGGGCTTGGGGCTGCTTCCCGGGTGCTGGGCTGGGGGTAGGCGAAGGTGTCGCTTCCACGTGGAGGTGGACGGGTGGGGGAGGGTCTGAGGTTCACATGCAAGAGAGAAGGGCCATGCCTGACCCCTGCAAGGAAACTTGGGCGGGTTAGGGTCAGACTGAAGCCCAAACCCAGGGGGATGGGCATCCTGGTGGGCTGAGGACTGTCGGGTTTTGGGGGCAGAGTCCCAGACCCCTCCTCAGCTGGCTCTCTCCAGGGTCCCGCAGGGCCAGAGAGCTGAGAAGGAAGGAAGCCAGGCCCGCGCACCCGCCGGAGGAGGGGGGTCAGTGGCTCTGCTCTAAGGGCAGATGGTGAAGGGGCTGGTGGCCTGGAGGGAAGGAGGGGGGCAGAGCCCTGCTGGTCGGGCCCAGGCCTGTGGCTCCCTCTGTCTGCACCAGAACAAAGGCCCGTGGGGGACACGCGAGGTGGGGTGCTTAGGGAAGCCGCTGACCCTTGGCCCTGGAGGGATGGATCAGGGTCCATCTTCAGAAGGACCCAGGAGAGGGCACACTGGCTGGGCATCAGGTCGTGAGGTGTGGTCTGGGCTTCCGAGGTGCCTGCGGACAAGAAATGCCCGCCCCAGTCAAGACACAAAGAGACCAGGGAGCAGTCTTTCAAGGAGTCACTGTCTGTCCTGGCTGGAACCACGGGCAGGACCCACGACTTCCAGGCGGCGGCAGGAGCGCCCGGTGCTTTCTCTGCACGGCTCTTCCTCCCAGGCTGGAGGGGTCCTGGGGAGTGATGGTGCAGAGTTCAGCGAGAGGTGTGTTGGGGCCGAGTGCGGAGTACCAGAGCCCGAACCTGCGGTGCAGGACACAGTGGGGAGGTGTGTCTGCAATGGGTCCAGGCCGGACGCAGGCCAGGCGCGGTTGCTGGGCGTCACTGGGCTCCCAGGAGGGCGGCAGCCCTTGGGCTGCGGGAGCAGCGCTCGCGTGGGTGCGGGTGGGACTCCGCAGCGGTCTGAGGTTGTGCGTGAGAGACGTATTCCGTGGCCAAACGCGTGGCCGCAGGGCGCCGGGTACGGTCGAGAGCTCTCGAAGGCGGCGTCCGTGTGAGCGGAGGAGCGCGCCGGGCCGGATGGGGCGAGGGTGCGCGGGAGGCACCGGGAGAGCCGCGCGTGTGTGCGCGTGTGCGCCGCGCGCGTGCCCCGCAGTTCTCAAGGACACCTCGGGGAGGCGGCGGCGGGGCCGGTGTTCGGGTGACGTCACCGCGCGCCCCAGTGATAATCGCCCGGTGCCCGAGCCTAGCGCGGATACGCGCGGAGGCAGCCGCGGCGGCGGCGGGCGCGGGGACAGTGGTGCCCGGCCGGGCCGGCTCCGCGGACGCTCGGCTCCCAGCAGGCCAGCGGCGCTTGGGGACTGGCCCGGCTCCTTTGGCGGCGTCCCCGCGCCCTCCTCCACCCGGGGCAGCGGCGTGCGGGGTCCACGGGCACCGAGTAGGAGGCGGGAACGGGCGGCGCTGCGAACGGAGGCGGCGGCGGCCGAGGAACGGCAGGCGGCGGCGGCAGCTCCCGCCCGCGACGGGTAACTGCGCTCGGGACCGGGCCGCGGGGGGAGCCCGGCAGGCGGTTTCTCCGGGTCTCCCCGTCTTTCTCTTCACCAACAGCTCGAGAGCCTTCTCGCCGGGCCCCGGTGCACGGGGAGGGCGAGCTGCTGGATTGCAAAAAGAGACCGGTTTTCAGCTCCGAGCATCGAAATTCTTTCTTTTACCCGCATCGGTTGCGCGCTCACGGGTCGGGTCGAGAGGGGGCAGCGCAGGGAGGGACGCCCGCGCTGCGCTGTCGGAGCGGGCTCTGCGCCTCTCGGCGGCCCGCGGGAGGCGGCCCGGCGCGCACACGCTCGCTCCCCCCGGCCCCGGCGCCTCCGCGCCGCGCTTCGCAGGGCGCCACGCTCCCAGGGCGCCTCGAGGGCTCGCCTGGGCCCCCCTCCCGGATGCGGAAGGGAGAGCAGAGTGGGCTCCTCAGAGTTGGGGGCGGATCCGGGCCGGAGTCCGAGAAACACCGTCGGCGTGGCGCAGCGCCCCCGCCCCGCCCGCCCCGCGCCGAAGACGCCGGAGCGTTAGCGCCCTTTGCGTGCGGACCCCACGCGAGTCGGAGCCGCGGCCCCGACCCTGGACGCCTGGGCCGCCCGCCGCAGCCCTGAGGGCCCCTCTGCGTGTTCACAGCGGACCTTGATTTAATGTCTATACAATTAAGGCACGCGGTGAATGCCAAGAGAGGCGCCTCCGCCGCTCCTTTCTCATGGAAATAGCCCGCGGGCCCGGCCAGCGCGGCGCCCCTCCCGCGGGAGGAAGGCGAGCCCGGCCCCCGGCGGCCCCTCGCGCCGCGGACAAATCCGGCGAACAATGCGCCCGCCCAGAGGGCGGCCCAGCTGCCGGGCCGGGGACCTGGCCGCGGGACACAAAGGCGTCTCCGGCGGGTGGGGGCGACCGAGGGGGAAGCCTGCGGCCACCCGGCCTCGGCCCCCGGCCACGTGCGTCCGCAACGCAGAGCTCCGAAGAGCCCGCAGCGGGCACTGGGGACCGGGAGGGCGTCCGAGTAAGCGCGGGGGCCGGGAGACAAAGGCAGGGTCCACGGGGCGGGGGGAGTACGGGGCGCCAAGCGCCGGGAATCGGGCACGGAGCCGCGGGATTTGGGGAGGTCCGGCCACCTCGCGGGCTGGTCGGGGAGCTGTCCGCGGTGCTGGCGGTGGGGCGGCCCCGCGGGACAGGAGCGCCACGGGCGCGGAGCCGGTGGTGCCCTGAGGCTCCCTTGCCCCAACCCCGGGCGCCCTGGGCAGTTGCCATGGCAACGAGGGGGTGGAGTAGGGTCTGAGGTCACTACAAAGTCTGTCCTCCCTTAGTCTTGGTTGGGCCGTGGGGCGGGGGTGGCCCTCACTGAGCTTCGGCTACTGTCCCCAGCCTCGAGGACGAGGCTCAAAATGGGGGAGGGGGAGGACAGGTCTACACCTGTGTCCGAGGTCCCAACAAGGGCAGGTGGGTGCGCCTGACCGCCGCGCGCCCCGACCCGGGCCCTGGAGCCTGCGGGACGCAGGCACGTGAGGCTCCGCAGCAGCGGGGGAAGGTGGCAACCCCTCCCCCGCCCTCCGCAGCCGCAGTGACACCCACTCGGCTGTGCTGCAGGCATATTTTTCTGTCCTCGCGAGCTGGCGCCACCTGCAGGCCACCTGGCCGGCGCTCTGCCCCGGGGGCCCCTTCTGCCACCCTTCACCCACCCGGGTCCCCTTCCCGGGCCGCTCCTTGGGTCACAGGTTGCCTCGGGCACACAGGCTACTCCGCGAGGATCGGAGCCGCGTGCCCACCCTCCCCCTCCAGCAAGTCCCCAGCCCCGCTTTGCAGCTGCGCAGTTCTCCCTGTGCACGGCCGCGGGATGAGCCCCTCTGGCCAGGCTCCACGCCTGAGCAGGGCCTTGGTTCCCCCCAAACTCCCCCAGCCCGTGGGCCCCAGGCAGGGACAGAAAACCGGCACAGAAAGGACCACTTAGGTGTCAGGCGGCGGCCCCTCCACGTCCCCCTCCCCCTCTCGCGCTCAGACCTGCAGCCCCTTCCTGAGACCCGCTGTGGGCACCAGCAGAAGCCAGGGGCTTCCACGTGCTGTGCCCACTGCTGAGCCCACAGACGGGGCCTCCGCCCCCCACCCATGGAGCGCAAGGGTGCCGAGGCCGCCCCCGCAAGCTGGCCTGGCCCCGGTGCAGCACAGCGGGCCCCAGGCACGGGTCTTGAGCATGGTGGCCCCTCCTCGCTCCTCCCCTGCAAGGGGTGTGGACAGCACCCCCAGGGGCACCCCTGACCTGGGTGTGTGGAGGGGGCCTGGGGCAGCCTGGGTCTGGTGTCCCTGCGGGTGTGGAAGGAGCGTGCTCCTCATCCAGCCTGAGGCGTCCCCTGGGGCTGCTCGGAAACTCCCGCTGAGGAGAGGAGGCCCCTGCCCCGCTGGCTCTCTGGGCCCCGCGCTTGGCCACTTCCCTTCCTGGGGACTGGGCTCCTGACCAGAACGGGCCTTCTGAGCGGCTAGCCAGGCAGGGAGGGAGGCACCTGGAGCCGAGGGCCGGCCTTCGGCACTGTCCTGGGCTGGTCGGTTTCTGGTGAGGGTCTCCTAGAACCCTCCGCCAAAGACAGCTGGCAGTCGCTGCGCCCAGACCCATGGGCTGCCCGAGGGTCCGCAGGGTTCCCGCTCCCCCCGCCCCAGCAGACCTCGCTGGGCTGCGGCTGCAGTGAGGGCAGGTCCACCTGCCCAGAGCCTGCACTCAGCCCCAGCACGGCCCCGTGTGTCCACACTCAGCCTTCCTCCCTCCCACAGCCACATGCTCCTCACGCGCTCTCACATACCCTGTCCCCTGCCCCGGGCTCCTGGCCAGGGCCGGGCCCACTGGACACGCCCTGCAGGGGTGCTGGGGACTCACGCTGAGGAGCGGCAAGCTTAGGTGAGTGCTGGGACACCCCGAGGCCCAGCTGGGCGCTGGCTTGGTGTCCAGCCCAGGGCTCCCCAGCAGCGGCCACCTCCAGCATGGGGCCAGAGAGGGGAACACTAGCAGATGGCCAGGGACCCCCCCCCCCCACCTTGGCCTGCCCAAGGACCCAGCCCTGCAGAGAGGACCTCACTGCTCTGCATAAAACTGCATGAACAGTGGAGGCTGGTGCCCACAGCCCCCACCCAAGCTTCTCCAGGTGCTCCCTGGGGGCCTGCCGCGCCAGCAGTAGGAGGGCCAGGCAGGGGTCAGCCCGGGCCAGGGTGGCCACTGCCCTCACCGTCTCAGGCAGGGTCCCTTCAAGGGCAGCCCCAGGCTGGAGCCTGGACACTGGGGGTTGGTGATCCCGAGGGCGCAGGATCTCAGCAGCCCAGCCTGCACCCCCGGGCTCCCAGGAGCCGGTGGGGGAACTAAAGCGGAAGAAGTGAAAATAGTAAGGGATGGTGAGGGTCTCCCCGGAGGTGATGGGGGAGGGGAAGGTCTGCCTCTGTCTGGGGACCCAATTCCAGAGGGACTAGGGAGGCGGTGTGGTTTTCCCACACACAAGCACACACACACATCCCGTGGGGCCTCACCCCGTGGCAGGGGAAGAACCCCCGTGGGATCTGGAAGCAGGAGTTGCCCCCACTTGGGCCAGGTGCTGCAGGTCGGCACCCCACCCGCACGCCGGCCCATCTCCCTGTGCGACTCGATTTCTCTGCACAGAGAAAGGAAAAAAGCCCCCATGGCTCCCAGGGGTGCGTGAGGGAGGCTGCCCGGAGAAGTGGGGGCCCAGCTGACTGCCAGCCCAGAGCTGGGGCGTCTTTCGGGAGGAGCCTATGTAGGACACACGTGCATGGCCAGAAACCTACATCCCGCCTGCATCCTATAGCTGTCCACATCCCCGCAGAGGGACCTGTCCCCACAACCCCACCTCCAGGGAGCTCACAGCAGGTGGGACCAGGAACCAGGAATGCGGAAGGGGCCCCTCCACAAGCCATTGCTGCAGATGCTGTGACGGGGGAGGGGCCCCTCCCCAGGGCTGCGAGTGGGTAACTGACCAAGAGAAGGCCCGGCCCCTCCGACAGAGAGCGCGGCTCTGCTCACGGGAGCCAGGTCTGCAGCCAAGTTAGCAAGTCGGTCAGGCCGCCCTAAGGTGCCCGTGGGCACCCTGCCGCACTGCCATGTCCCACCTCCCTACCCCAGGGACCACACACAGCCTCCCAGGAGGGCCTGACCCCAGGGTCACCACCTGGTGGGGATACCACTCTGGACCCCAGAGTCCAGCCGCCTGATGCCGCCCCCGGCACCAGGACTGCACCTCCACACAGGTTTATGCCAGGGGCTCCAGGCACTGGGGGACGGCACCTGGGCTGTCCTGGCGTCTGACAGCTCTGGACACTCCTGAGAGGCCCCCGCTGGGACCGAGGTCTGTGGTGAGCCCGGAAAGTTGGCCCTGCGAGCTGAATCTGCACCCACAGGACTGGGCGGCCACCAGGGCCAGGCTGCGGCCCTCGGGCACTGCGCGGGGAGCAGGCGCCGGCCCCGAGGCCATCTTCGTGAGAGGGGCCGCAGAGACAGCCCCCCGCCACGGCCCCCAGGGAGATGCCCCTGAACCGTTGCGTGCTCTTCAGTCACTGTGCCCAGGAAGGAGCCTGGCTGGAGCCAAGTCTGGGGCAGAGCAGGAAGGAGCCGCCCCAGCCGCCAGGCACAGGCCCTCGCAGGCCTCACCTCTGTGTCTCGGTGTCTTCACCTGGGTTTGGAGAGCGAGCTGAGGCATGTTCACCTGGTAGAGGTGAGCGGTTACCATCGCCACTGCCACCGCCCCCGCCCCCATCCCCCCACTCTCGTTTTCACAGGATGGGGTCGTTTTTGGCCCTGTGATGCAGCAGGGGTGGGCGAGCAGAATGAAGAGAATGTAGACCCCCAGAATGGTGGCCACCCAGTGGTCATTCAACAGATACATGTGCTCCTAGGAAGGTGGCCGCGTGCTAAGGATCCAGGAGAGGCAGAGCTGAGTCAAGTGTGGGACGGGCAGCTGGTTGTGTAACATCGGGTCCCCAACCCCACGAGGACAGCTCTCCCCACCCAGCCATCAGGCCCAGACCCAGCTGAGCCCTGGGCAGTCTCCAGTACCCTTTCCCCGCAACCCTCCGAGGTGTCAGGGAGACCCGTCGATACCCCAATCACGTCTCCAACCCCCAAACACCAGAAGCGCGCGGAACCCCCAGGGGCAAGCCGCCCCGCTTCCTGTTCGGAATGCAGTCTCCCCTTCACCCGGGCCTTCTTCTTGGGGTCCTCTTTAGTAAATAAAGATGAACTCTGGAAGAAACAGTCTATGGGGTATTCTTTGAGCTCAAGAAATGTTACCACATGTCTCCTCCACAGAATTATTACAGCAAAACCGCGGTGCTGCACAGCTGTTCCAACGTCTTAACAAGTTGCTTTCGAAAAAACTATTCAACACGCAACTTCAGAAGCAACCAAAGGCTGCAGGGGAAGGGGGTGTGGGGGGCACAGAAAGGTGCACGAGGGCCCTGGAGAGGTAGTACCAGGGCGCAGGGGGCCAGGAAGTCACTGTGCTTGGTGCCATCAAAGCAAACTGCTGCTGGCTGCCCACCGGCTCCGAGGCAGGCGTGGGGAGGCCCAGACAGAGCGAGGGCGCAGGTGAGTGGCCTGCTCAGGGGCCTTGGCACGAGGCTGCCTCGGGCCTGTCAGAGGTCCCCAGCCAGCTCCACCCCGTAGTTCCCTGCTGCAGGAACCTGCCAGCAGGCTGTCCGCACATGTACCCACCACCAGGGCCTGTGAGGACACCCCTAGTCAGAGAGCACGGCGGTAACAGCGCCCGCCGTGGACCTAGGAATCCTTGCGTGGCGGGCTTCGAGATGGGACACGGGAACAGGCCGATCTGGTGGCTTGGTGGGGAGATACACCTGGCAGCACCTCGTGCACACGAATGTTGCGCGATGTCCCTCTGCGCCATCCACCACAGCCCACTCTTATGCCGACGGCTATTCCCAGGGCTCGGGGAACCTTTAGAGTAGGTGACATTTGAGGGCTCAATACCCACTCCAGGCCCGGGCACCAGCCACAGCCTCCTCCCATGCCCACCCGCCTGCAGAAGCCCCTGACACTCTAAGGGGGAGGCCACCGTGACTGTAGTACCCCCAGTGCATCCCGTACACCCCTCATTTCACAAGTCGGGGCCGCTTCATGTTCAGGGGAGCCCAGCGACCAAACACGAAGAAAATGGCAGGCAGACACAAGGGACTGCCGCTCCAGGCCTAACGCTTTCCGAAATAAAGCCACAGATGCGATGTGGAGCCAAGGCAAAGCCGCCAGTCTCCTGGCAGACCAGCGCCCACTATCGCAGCGATGGGGTGACGCTGACACTGGTTCGTGACCTCACACTCACGACAGTTTGGGCACGTCTAGATCTAACCCTGAAGGGAAAGCTGGCAACCCTCTGCCCGGAGGGGCACACGGGCTGCCACAGGGCAGGAGAGGGCTGGGTGCGGGGCCCGGGAGGCCGGCGGCCATGGCAGTTGGCAGCTGAGTGCTGGGGCAGGGCGGGGCCATCCCGTCTGCTGCTCGTCGCAGAGGCTGACGGGAAGGTGTGAGAGCGCCGTCAATTCCGGGTCACACCTGGGTCTCCCAAGTCCCCCCGACTACGCCGACTCACGAGGGTAAGAGAGGACGGCTTAGTCTTTGGGGTCATCGGGTCCCCAGTAGAGATATGTGGGCTTTCGTGGTGACCCCTGACCTGGCTTTGCTGCTAAAACCCCACGAGACCGGGGGAAGAACGCAAGGACAGCCAGCGCGCTAAACGGGGCGGTTTATTAAGGCTTGTACTCTCCCAGAGCGGTCATCCCAGGCTGTCCCCAACTCCGTCCAGGTGGCAGGAGTTCAGAGCGGGACACGTTCGAAATACAAGTCTAAATAATACAGCTTAAACTTTAACTCAGAGGGGCTTCTGGAGTGACAGGTGTTGGGAAAGGGGTCTGCTCTCCCCCACTCCAGGCCCTCGTGGGGCGGACGCGTGCTGGCGTGGTCGGGGAGCACCATGTCCACGCTGCACTCAGCCCCAGCAGCGGTGAGTCAGCGGGCCCTCGGTGCACAAAACGTGACCGTAGAGTCAGTTCTACGGGGACTTTGTTTGCTCGTGTTTTTTACCCAGTGACAGGAGAAAGGAACCGAGGTGCATGGTGAGGGTGACAATAGGCACACAACGTCCGCATCAGACCCAACGTTAAAGCTCAGCGCTACCGGTACAAACCTTAACACGGCACGAGGGCTCTCAAGTGAAGGAGGGGGGTTAGAATGAGGCGCACACAAGCAAGGGTGCCTGAACACGGGACCCCAGCCGCCGCACGCGGGGTCCTGCCGTCCCCCCACCGGACACGGCGCTGCTCCGGGTGCAACGCTGCGGTGCCCTGAGGAGACACAGCGTCACCCACAGTGAAAAACTAAATGTATCTCTCTGTCTAGTAACAGAACCAAATGGGCAGCTCAGCACTGGAAACAGATGACTGGCAGCTGACACGGCCAGCCAGCCGTGGGGGCCACCTGTTGGTCTCAGTATTTCGAAGGGAAGTATTTAAAACGTACACTGTGTGACAGAACGACTCGTGCTTTGTCACATTCACTGCGTAGCGACAGGGATGAGAAATACTCTTAAAGAAAGATGTTAAATGACTGTGAATGTAAGAATAAGAACATAATTTCTGCCAAAAAAATTCTTTGGGATGTGTTAGGCCTTTTGTTTTTAAAGATACATATGTTTTGCGTTAGGTCGATCTGACTGATAAGCTGATGAGAGCGCTCTCTCTATTGGTGAGGTCTACGGCACTGCCACACACGGAAATGCACGGGAGCGAGGGGCTGCCCGGGCAGAGCCCCTGGCAGAGCGCAGAGGGGCATGGGGCCTGCGCAGGAAGACGGCGGGGCTGACGCCAGGACGCAGCACCAAGCACCCGTTCAGTCGGTCATCAGGGCGCACGAGAAACTGGCTCGTTGTCCTTACTGTTTGTTCCGATTCTGCCGTTCCTGTAAAAAGAAAGAGGAAACGAGCTTAACACGTGAGGTGAACACGCGTGCAAACTCCCTCCAAACTGAGCCCCAGGCAGCCCTGGGGGCTGTGGCCGCAGATCTGGAGCCCCTGCTCTACGGGGACCAGCCACGCCAGCAGGCGCCAGACGGCTCCCTTGCCAGCGGCTCAAGGCCCACTGACCTCTGCACAGGGCACCCCGTTCTGGGCAAGCTCCTCTGGCAGGTGTGTCCGGGGGGCGGTTGAGAGGGCCACCTACAGCTCATTAGCAAGGCTCCTCACAGCGCTGTGACTAAGTTCAGCTCGGGACTAAACTCAGCGCCCAAGGAAGAACGTGTGCCCCCGCACCAGGGTGGGCCCTGTCCAGTCACGGGGACAAGGCATGACGGAGTCCCCAACAGACAGGTCTGCTGGACACTGAAAGGGTGATGCAGCGAGCACAACCCCTCTTTCACTAAAAATGGACAGAATGTGTCTCCAGGTTAACGCCACATCCCAACCTCCCCCAGCCCCACCCGGTAGCCCAGGGCAGGTGCCTGTCAGAGGTTGCTGCCCTGTGGTAGCGACCAGCCCCCACCTGGAGGGCAGCAGCCCCCGGGGCCTTGCCACCTCCTCCAGCGAACAGGCACCGCCCTGCCTCACGCTCTCTCTCAAAAAGAATCCCCGCCCAGAGAGCCCCGGCCTCCGGGACTCTGGGCAGGAGGCGCCTGGCCTCGGAGGCTGCTCTCGCCCGAGGGCTCCACAGTGCTTGTGTCCCCGGAGGGACCAAGGTGTTTCCAGGCGTCAGCCCAGCACAGCAGTCCCGCCACCTGTCTCCTGTGCCTTACTGACGAAGGACGGCTCTGCTCCAGGGTGCCCTGAGCGCCAGGTGGCCTGCAGGCCCGGGTCTGGAAAGCCGTCCTCCTCCCTGTCTGTGCTGTGCGTCAGCAGAGCCCAGCCTTGAACTCCAGGTGACCAGGGAGCCCAGGGCGCCCGGCGGGGCGGGGCAGGGAGCAGGCCGAGAACCACCTGCCCGCAGCCCCACGAGCCCCACGTCAGCCGGTCAAGCCCACCTGTCCGCCCCCCGCCCCGCCCCCCACCGTGTGAGCCTGGTGAGTGCACGGTCAGGGGGGTGCCTCTCAGGGCACCCCAGGGCGCCTGGGGAAGCTGTGCCGGGCACAACCTGTGTGCTGGTGGCGTCCTAAAGGCCCATCAGGCCGGCGGGGAGGCTCACAGCCACAGGCCCAGGGCTGACTGCGGCCTTTCATTTCCCAGCACCCACCCCGCTGACGCCCAAGGGTCTTGCTGCTACACTGCTAGTTTTATGGCACTAGAGCCGTCCCAGCACCGAGCTGGTAGGGACAGAAGGAACATGGGGGTGGACGGGCAACTGCGGGGACAGCACGTCAGTCTGTGAGGTGGGCTCCACACGAGCGGCCGCAGCCTCACCCGCCCAGCCCACGGGTGCCGTTCTGCTGCGAGCGCTCAGACGCTGTATCTGTCCGAGGCATCTTACGCCCCCCCTGGAAGACGCAAACCGCGGAAGCCCAGTAACCGGGAAGAGACGACAGCCCCGTCTCTCCGCAGCAGAGGGAGCGAGAGACCCACTTGCCCTCAAAGCTCCGGGCTGTTGCCACAAAGTGTGACCATCGCAACCGCCCGGGGCCTTCTGCGGGAACATGGCAGGACATGTGAGGCTCTCAGATGATGCGTGACTTTCTTTTTAACATAGAGGACCAACAAAGATCAAAAATCCACTATCATCAGCTGACATTTCATGAAAGAAAGGATATTTTAAAAACAAAGACACAGCCCTGGCTGGTGTGGCTCAGTGGACTGAGTGCCGGCCTGCGAACCAGAGGGTCGCCAGTTCGATCCCAGTCAGGGCACAGGCCTTAGCTGTGGGTTCGATCCCTGGTCGGGGTGTATGAGAGAGGCAACCGACTGACATCTCTCTCTCACATCTGTTTCTCTCCCCTTCTGTCTCTCTCCCTTCCCCTCTCCCATCGCTCTAAGATCAAGAAAAAGAAAACTTAAATAAAGACAAAGACGGGAGAAAACCCCAGGATAAAGTCTGGTAGGAGGCAGCCTTCAGAGCCCTCCACTGTCCCTACCCTCCCACTTCTGGGCTGGCCTGTGGGCGCCTGCGCCCACTCTCTGCGGAGCCGGTGGTAACCTCCGGGCTCCGGTGTCTGCATAACGGGGAGCTGGACTCCCAGAGACATGAGTCCACCCAGCCCCACCCCTGCCACTCTCTCCTCACCCACAGGGAGCCAGGTCAACTATTCTCAGAGCTGCAGGATACCGGGTTTTTGAGGAAAAATTAGCAACGACCAGGAGACCAGCACTTCCCTCCCGCAGTGGGGGCCGGGGGGTCTCTCAGCCCAGCAGCACAGCCGCAGGCCCAGCATCCCTGACTGGACAGCGCCCAGGAAGCACCATTCCTGAAAGACCCCAGCTCAGCAAGGATAAGTGAATCACCCCCAAGCCCTTCGCAACAGAACCGGGCAACGTGGTCCCAATCCCTGCTTCTTAAAAACTGAAAAAGGACAAAGTCACGCCCTGCCATCCACCCCAGAATCACCAGGGTCACGCCCAGTGACGTGACGGCCCCGGATGCCACACTCACCTTGCGCACCACCTCCTCCTCCTCCTGGCGCTTTTCGTAGTGAGAAAAGTCGTCGAAGATGGAGGTGGTGTGTTTGTAAGAGGCGATGATCTTCAGCACTTGCTTTGCTTTCTCTAAGGGCACCTCCTGGGTGTCGCGGGAGTTTGTGACCGGCTTATTGTCGTTGTTCTCCAGCCGGATGTGCCGGAGCTGGTTGTTGGGCACGTCCTTGACAAAAATCCACTTCACGTCGAATTTGCCCTTCCACTTGTCCTGAGACCAGACCCCGGCGCTGGTGCCGTAGTCCACGGGCGACTTCATCTCAGCCACCCCACAGAAGTGGCCACTGCCATTGACGCTGAAAAGCAGGTAGACAGGTCCCCTGCTGCCTACGGCGCGGAAGGCGCCGTCCAGGCGCTTGTTGCCGTGCTCGGTGCTGCACCAGATGGAGTACTTGATGGAGCGGTGCACGTCGTCCTCGGAGTAGCTCTTGATGATGAACACGCGCCCGCCGCGCAGGTTCCAGTCAAACTCCTTGGGGTTGTAGCTGTGGGCGGCCCTCAGCTTCTCCAGGACCGGGTGCGACTCCGTGCTCAGGGCGGGGCTGGACTGGGTGCCTCCGGGGGGGTGGCTGTCGCCCCCGGTCCCCGAGCTCTGCCCGAACGCTGCGTTCCTGTTGCGCGGGGCGACCCAGCGGGTCTGGGGCGGCGGCGGCTGTGGGCTCTGATACTGTGGTTGGGCCAGAGGCGGGGGCGGGGCGGGCAGGGGCTGCACAGGCGGCTGAGGGTGAGGGGCGGGCGGGGGGGCTGGCGCCGGCTGGGGGGCCAGGGCCTTGGGCACGGGCCCCTTGTTGTCCCAGGTACCGATGTCCATGTTATGTTTTATAGGCGGAGGGGGCAGCGCACCCCCGATGACGGCTCCACCCTTGGCTTTCATTTTCGGCTGCGGCTTTGCCGGCTTGCTGGCAATGGCCGCCCACGAGGTCGGCTTGGAAACCGGCACGTTTACGTCTGTCCCACCACTGCCAGAAAGCAGGCCGGTCATCGCCACGCTGCTGACGACCGAGCCCGCCGTCTTGACCGCAGGGGAGGTGGCGTCGCCGACCTTCAGGCCTGCCAGGCCCTGTTCCAGGCCGCTCATCCCGGGGGCCTTGCTGAGCGTGTCGCCATGAAAGCCCGGCTGCCCGTCCACCAGCGTGCCCCCCAGCGAGCTCGGTGGGTAGGAGTAACTGCTCCCGTAGGCGGAGCTCTGGGCCTGCTGCCCCTGAGACCCGCTCGTCCCCCAGGCTGAGAAGGCGGGGTTCTCGGGGAAGAAGTTAAACCTGTGCGGGTAGATGCTGCTTCCCAGGCCCCCAGGCTGCCCGAACACGGCATCGTGCACGAAGTGGTGGTCGCCGTTGCTGAGCTGTCCGTAGGTGGTGAGGTACGGGATGGGGGGGTCCCCTCCAGTAGACCACGGCGCCTCACTGAGGGAGTATGGGAATCCGATGGACGGCGGGTAATAGCTGGACAGGTAGGGGTCGGCCATGGAAGGGTAGCTGCTGCTCTGTGGAGACAACAGGGGCCACGTCAGGCTGCTCTCCTGGCCGGAGGCGGCGCTGGACACCCTGACCGCCTCTGGCTCACGGAAGCTGTGCGCCCAGGCCACCGGCCCACAGGACCTGACCCACGGGAACTGACAGCCGACGGGAACTGACAGGAATGTCACCAGATGGGGCTCTTTGGAATGAGTCATCCTGAGCAAGAAGGAACCTGGAAAGGCGACCCCATGCGGTCTGTGGGCGGGCTGCACGCAGGCTGCGGGCCACACCACAGCCTCCGGCCCTGCCGGTGGGAGGGGCGGCTCCTGAACTCACAGGGAATGAAACCACCCTGAATCCACCTCCAACACCGCCCCCACCCCGCCCTCCCATGCGAGCCCGCCCACTCCGAGCGCAGACACAGAGAGCGCCTGGGCTCAGGCTGCACCGGCCCTCCAGACAGGATGTGGCGAGGCGGCTAAAGCCCAGATGCGCCTCAGCGGGGTCCCCGTGACAGCCCACGTGCCCTGCCTGGTTTCGTGACCGTGGACTCCATTCGCCAAGGACACGGGGCGAAAACGCAGATGAGGACACCCAGTACCGACCCTGCTCTTAGCTCCCAGACACGTGTTCTAGGAGGCTGGATGATGCGGGCAGAGCCACCACCCACAGCCCCACAGCCGGTCTGTCACTGGAAAGACCACTGCCTGCAGCCCTTGGGGCCACTCAGCTCACTCCCGTGGACTGTGCTCGAGGTAAACCCAGCCTCCTGCGAGAAGCTGCCTCGAGCGCTGGGCTCTGCAAACCACCTGGAGACTCAGCCAAGATGGCGAACAAGCGGGGACGCCAAACGAAATTCCGCATCGTCACTGCCGGTCACCCCCAGATCATCTTCTTTGGAAAAATAAATTGCCAAACATGATAAAACTACACATCTAATCTAGAATGAAAACATTTTTCATACTTACTAAAATTTAACCGCATTAAAAAAACACTAAAAAACTCTCATTCTGAACAACCAGAACTGTTCGTTGTAAAGCCGAACCGTCTGCTTCCTATATCCGTTTTTCTGAGAAGGAAGGAATTCTGCCATTAGTCAAACGCTGTACGCCTCCCAAACAATACAGTGACTCAGCCATCAGGGACCAAGAACAGGGACCGAAGACAGAGAGAAGGGCCCTCCAGCAGCCCAAGGAGAACGGAGCGTTTTTGGACTGAGCTGAGTAGTGTTTACTGAAAAAGGCAACCAAAAAAACTTGAAAAAATTCTACAGAAAGCAAAAGCATCAGGGGCTGTTTGTGAGGAGACTTGCTGGCAGGGGCCTTTCCACTTGGCACCCCCAGGGTGGCCCAGCTGTGACAATGCCACTGACCCCAGAGCCCACCTCACCCATTTTAACACAAAGCCCCAAGGACCACGAAAGCTCCGCCTCCTAGAAATACGTTTCACTGTAGTGAAGCCCCCCTCCTTTCGGTTAAAGTGAACATACAACATTTCCATAACACTTAAATCTTTTAAGAAAAAAATCAGACAGTTAAAGAAATAAGCCCATTAACTTCATGCTGCCACCCCTGGTGGAGCCACTGAGGCCAGGGTAGCTCCCTCTGCAGCACCTGGTCCTCCCAGCAGGTTCTCAGAGGCCTGCTGCCCCCTGCAGAGCAGAAGGGGGGTGGGGAGAAGACCTGAGACACTTGGTGAAGGGCAGACAGACTGTATTCCGCCTCAGGAAAGAAGCAAAGCCAATGAACCCAGTGTGTTTTAAAAGTGGTGCATACTAGAGCCCTGGCTGGTGTGGCTCAGTGGACTGCACACTGGCCTGTGAGCCAAAGGGTCACTGGTTCAATCCCCAGTCAGGACACAGGTCTGGGTTGCAGGCCAGGTTCCCAGTTAGGGGCTCGAGAGGCAACTGATTGATGTTTGTCTCTTTATCTTAAAAAATACGTAAGCAGAATAAAAATGTTATATAATACAAATGTTTAGATGTTAAACCTAAACTCCAACTACCCCAAGTAGATTTAACCAGGGCAATTTACCCCCCAGGAGACATTTTCGGTTGTCCCACTGTGGGGCGGGGGAGCAGTCGCTCATGGCATCTGGTGGATGAACGCCGGGGGTTGCTAATCACCCTACGTCACGCAAACGGAAAGTGTTTCAGTCCCAGGTGCCCACAGTGCCCAGGCCGAGAAACCCCCCAAACCCCCCCAAAACCGGGCAGCCATGGCTCACGGGGCCTCGGGCACCGTCTCCCATCACCCCCCGACACATCTGTGAAACACCTGCAGCTGTCTGCCTCACAGGAGAGGGAACCCGCACAGAGGGCAGCTGTCTGAGGGAGCGGCCGTCGGTGGTGGAGGCAAGAGTCGACGCCGAGGCAGGAGCTGGGCCCCCGGGCTTGGCTCTGAGCGGCTCTCCTGGAACCTGTTCCCCAGCACCCAGTGCTACAGTCACTCCTCCGGGAGCAGCAGAGGCCTGCTCCGCCCCCACCCCACCCAACGGTGGCCGGGCAGTGCGGCCCCACCGACGCCGAGGACAACTACACGCAGCGCCATCTGCAGAGAAACCCAGCTCCGCCGCAGTCACGCCCATGGCCGACTCCAAGCCCGGCTCCCCAGCCGCCTTTCTGTTTGTTCCCTGTGCTTTCCGGTCTGCGTCTCTGCTGCTTAGAACGGCGAAGTCAGAACCAAGGCACGGAGGTGGATTACAAAGCCCAGTCAGCACAAACACTGAAACACACGTTACAGGGGAACTCACCTGATTTGACTGTCCAGAAAGGTAGGGCTCGAAGTCATTGTCGTGAACTGTATCCTTCTGATGCAAAGAACCATTTTGCACTAGAACAAATAGTACAACTACGTCTGAATTTTTAGAAGTTACTTTTAAGTATGGAAAATAAGGGTGGTAAAGCCTATGCCCATCAATTTTTGGTAAAAAAGTGCTTTTAATTAAAAGTGGACTTAAACAGTATAGAACCAACATGTACCCGACCAACCAAACCAGCAATTAATAAGAACCTCTAGGTACTGAGGTTACATGTCAAAGATTTCATCCGAGTTTGGCAGATGTGGGCAAAGACGGACGCAGCCTCCGTCCTGCAGGCCCTGGGCCCGCCCCCGGTGGCGAGCAGGGGGGTCCACGAAGCCCAGGGGAAGCCGAGCCAGCCAGGACCGGGCGGTCAGCGCCGGTGCAGCCCGGAAGCAACCAGCGGCGGCCCGACGCTCCTCCGCTCCTCCCAGTCTGGCTCTGGGGCATTTTCTACAGTTACCAGGCTCGGCCAGCACAGGAAAGGGAAGACAAACGCAGCGCTGGGCCTTCTCCAACTGAACACACGATGAACCGTATGTGGTTACAGCCGGGCCCACGCGCACTGGGCGAGAAGGGCCTCGCGAGTCCACACGCAGGGTCACGTACAGGTTCTCGCAGAGCGAGTTCTGGGGGTTCACCCCAGGCTGCGCTGTCACAGGCAGGGCGCGCGGCTTCGAGGGCAGGGGCCATGGGGGCCACGGCCCCCCTCCCGGCACCGCCCCCTACTCACGCCGCGCCCCTCGGCTCCCGGCCCTGTGCCACCAAACCACCGCCTGGCAGTTCCCTTCCACCCGCGAGACGCCCCTGCCTGCGACCCGTCGGATCTCCCCAAACGCCACCACCTAACGCTCTGCCTCCCCGAAGCCGGGGCGGAAGGCGCCGCTTCTCGACGCTGCTCCCTAGACCCTCGCTCCCCACAGGCTGCCCGCGCCGCCACCTCCCGCTCCCTCCCGCGCTCCGGGCCTGCAACGGGCCGCCCGAGTCCGCTTACCTTTATTATCTTGTCCTTTGCTTCTCTGCACCGCCGCCGGCCGCGACGAGCGAGCGGATGCACCCGGAGAAAGGGGAAACGCTAAGTTATTGGCCAGAACCCCTCCCAGGCGGCGGCGCGCTCCGGGGCGAAGGGGCCCGGCGGTCCCACGCGACTCCGCCCCGGGCCGCGACCCCGCGACCCCAGCCCCCGACCGCGCGACCCCAGCCCCCAGCTCCGCGACCCCGGCCCGGCCCGCTACCTGGGGGTCCACGCTGGTGGCCGACATGCTTCATGAACAGCCGGCGCGGCGCGGGGCCGGGGCGCCCGCCGGCTCGGGCCTCCCGCGAGGCCTGGCCTGTCACCCGCGCTCTCGCGGCCCCGGGCCCGCCGCCCCCTCCCCGGGCGCCGGCCGGGCGGCGGCGGCGGAGGCGGAGGCGGCTGATGGGCGCGCGGGCCGCTCGCGGGGCGCGACGCTGCGCGGTGACCAGGAACCGCACACACGGACGAGGGGCCGACTTCAATGGCGGCAGCGGCGGCGGCGGCGGCGGCTGCGACCGCGGAGACGAGGCTGCACGACGTCAGCGCGCGCGGGGCAGGCCGGGAGCCGACGAGCCGCCACGCGCCGCGCCTGCGCGCTGCAGCCCGGCGGGACCTATCTCGCGCCCGGGTCCCAGCCTCGCGCGGTGTGGGCGGGGCTAGGGGCGGGGCGCTCCCGGGAAGTCACGTGGGCAGCGGCGCGGCGCTGCGGTTTCCCCGAGGCGCGGGGGCGGACGGCCGCGCTCCCAGCCGGACCTACGGCCGAGAGAAGAGGCAGCGCCGGCAAGTGCGGCCCCTGGCCTAAAGCCACCCCCGCAGCCCTGGAGTCCCGTCCACCCTGCAGTTCGCCACAGCACGCCCCGTCGGGGCGCCCAGGGCGCGAGCTCTGTCCTCGGGCCTTAGTCCTGGGCTCCCTGGGTCGTTTTGTGGCCCGGTCCCCTGGGGCAGCTGTCCCCCAGAGACCCGGGGCTCCGGCGTCCCCGAGGGTGCTGCTTTGCGAGCGCTCTCTTGAGCCTCCGAGAGTCTCCCCAGTTTACATCCAGTTTGCCCGTTCGGTTCTAGACCCGGGATTTGCCTCCCAGGGGAGGGTCCTTCCGGGCTCTTGCAGCCCCCGGCGGTCCTCGGTGTTCCTTGGCTCTGTGCCTGCATTGTCACGTGGTCCTTTCCTTGTGTTGGAGCCAGGGCCCACCCGAATTAAGTATGACCTCATTTTAATAACTTCACTCTATCTGCAAAGATTCTGTTTCCAAATAAGGTCCCATTCACAGGTACGTGAACTTGGGCGACACTATTCAGCCCAGTACAAGGACCACAGGTGATGCCAAATGGAACATTTGGAGAGTATCCAGGGGCCGAGCTGGGTTCCACCTTGCCATGGGGGAGGGGTGCCCCCCTCACTGATAATGAGGAGGCTGAGGAGGCGCAGCCACTCAGGCCGCTGGCTAAGGAAGGGCAAGCAGGATCAGACCGCCACACCCCCAACCCCTGCCGGCCCGAGCAGGGCGCAGTGTGGGTCCCAGCCGAAAGGGAATATAGGGCGTCACAGCAGCTTAATGCGGACACTGTGCCTAGGTCCCCTGAAAGGGGCGGGAGAAACTGTTGCGTCCTCGCCCTCCCAGCTCCACCAGGACCAGCTCTGGCCCTGCAGGCTGGGAACAGAGCAGCTCCTGACAGAGGGAGGGGGTGTGGGGGTCTCAGGCTCTGGAAGGCCCCAGGAACCTCTGGGGTGGGGCAGCCTGGCCATCCACACTGCCTGGGACACTCTGCTCCTGTCCACTCCACCTTGACCCCAGCTCGTCCTCTGGTCTCCTAGAGAAGATGAGTCCTTGCAGGCCCGCAGCACAGGGGTCTCCCACAGGTTAAAGCTGATCGTGACTGGAGAACTTTAACCAGCTCCTGGTGCCCGGCGGCCTGCCTTGTCCTCACCAGGCTCCCTGGCCTCCCCAGGGCTGTGCCTCTGCTGTGGGGCTTCCCCCAGGGGCCCGTAGCCTCCAGTGCTGGTCCATGGCCGAGCAGATGCGCCTGCACTGGCTTAACTCCACTTTGACAAGGGCACCTTCCGCCTCAGCACAAACTGTTCTCTGTCCCCAAAGACAGTGCCAGGCGGTCGGGGGCCCAGGTGTCTCCCGGGTGTGGGAGCAGGATGTGGACATGCCTGCCCGATGGCCCATTCAGCAGCCAGAATAGGGTTGGTGGGCAGCCCCTCCCAACTCAGGTGGTGCCACCTTGGCAATGAGAGTGGCCTTGGCACCGGCCGCGTACCTGCCTCGAGCTGCTCGGAGAGGAGAGACGCCTCGCCTGACAGCCGGCAGGGCGGCCCAGGCGGCCTGGCAGGGCCACCGCAGCGAGGTGGGGGCCTCGTTTCCCCGCTCTGCCGTCTCTCTCCCGCCCTGTCCTGGAGCTTACCAATTCCTACCTGATGTTACAGCCTCTCAAGCAGCTGTGTTCACAGGGGAACACAGGCCCTTGTGGACACCCCGAGCCCACCAGCGGGACTCAGCAGCACCCCTCCATGTGCACACCCAGGCCCCCGCTAGGGTGAGGAGTGGGAGTAGTCACGGACAGGGCGGGGGAGCTTTGAGGATGGGTCCTAAGGGGTGGGATGGGGGGGCCCCAAACCCCGAACTCATGCCCTGTTGTCGTACTGGAAATCACTGTACGAAACGGAAACGGGAAGACAAAAGTATTAAGAATGTCCCGGTGGGGACGGCACAGCGTCCAGCCCCGAGCATTCAGCCGCCAGGCGGGGAGCTGCTAAGGCCCGAGGTGCACAGGTGCAACAGGGCCAGGTGCTGTGCCCGCCGTCCCGGCCCCTTTAGCCCATGGCCCGCTCTTGCTGCGTCGGAAGCCCAAGCCCAAAGCCTTCTCCTGGGCCCCTAGCGGGCTCCCTGGGCCCTGTGGTGTCCTGGAGTCCTTGCCCTGCCCCACGGGTGGGCGTGCTCCTGGGTCCCACCCTTTGCCAGGATTTCCTGCAGGAAACCAGGTGGCTTTGGGACCCTGATAGGGGAGGGTTTTCGGGACTCACTAGAATCCTGGCAACATCAGGGCTGACAGGCAGTGCAGCCAAGAGGGTTACAATGGTGGGGTCTCGTGCAGGGTGAGGTGGCAGTGCCCCCACCCCCACCTGCGGGAGCCAGGCGCTGCCGCTGAGGGCTGGTACCTAGGAGGGCAGGCCCAACCTTCCATCTGTGTGGCTCACACAGGCAGGTGGGAGGTGAGTGAGAGCCGCTGGGGCAGGCCCGTGGGGCGTGGGGAGCTCCAGGTCCTGGCAAGGAACCCCATCCTCCACCCCGACAGCCTGTGCCCTGGTAACAATGGCCCTTTGTAGCCTGGTTCCTCTTTCATTCTTCATGAACTCGTTTTTAAAAGGCTAATGCACTGAGATCAGGCGTGGGGTGGCCAGACGAGGTGAGGAGGGGGCAATGGGCAGAGGGAAGACGGGGCGTTGGGGCCTGAGCAGACCGATGAGCTGAGGGAGGAGGTTCACTCCTGGGGCGAGGGGATGGGGCGGGGGCCCACACCCTGGCCAGCCTTCCTCTCTCCCTTCCACCCAGAGCCTTCATGACCTTGGGGCCCCGCCCTGGCCCCCTGGGAGCCCTGGCTCCCCTAAAGTTCTGTCCCGTCTCCCACGGTCCCTATCTGCTGGCTTTCAGGGGCACTGGGGCCCCTGGGCTTGGGCTGGTTGACGGAGACCGTGTGGCTGTGACCAGCTTTGAGGGAAGCCACTCTAGGCAAGGGGGGCACCCCATGTGGCCGGCAGCTTTTATCTGAGCTTGGAGCAAGTGCCTTCCCCAAACCCAGGCCCCCAGCCAGGGCCCAGGACTCTGACCTTGAAATAGGCTCAGGGAGGTGAAGGAGGAGGTCGCTGGCACAGGCCCAGCCCCCTCCCTCTCGGGACCCTTGGGACGGGTGGGGCTCCAACTCCTCCCCTCCTCTTGCCCTGAGGATGGAGCTGCTGGGCCCTGCTGAGGCCCCCGGGTTCAGAGCAGGAGGGCATCTGGGTAAAAGGCTCGGGGCCCAACCCTCCCCTCGGCACCCTGCCTCCAGGGCTGCCCCGACAGGGCATCCCCCTCCCTCCGGGCAGCAGAGCTTGGAGCTTTTGGAACCTTCTCCTTCCAGAAGCTGCCTCTGGGCCAGGCCGGGAATTCCAAGCTCACCAACTCGTCCCTACTCCTCCTCCTCCTCCCTCTCCCTGACCGGGAAGTCCTAGAGCCAGCACCAGCCCTCTGCCACCTTGGGAGGGGGCCTCCATGCTCTGGACCACCGCCATGAGTCCCGGAGATTCTGCCTGCCTGCCGGGGTGGAGGGGGCCCTGCCTCCGCCACAGCAGCCCCCGCCGCCCGGCGCCAGCCCCAAGCCCCATGACACACCCCCACCACAGACAGCCCTGCTGCCGGCTGCCTCGCTGGCCCATTCCAGAAGGCAGCAGGACCCAGTAGCCCTCAGGACCCCCAGCCCCTCCCCGACCTGGGGCCTCTGGGGGGCTCACGAGGCCTGCCCTCATCCCCTAGCTGTTCCAGGCAAAGGCCACCCCTGCCCCGAGGCAGGACCAGGTGATCAGCAGCCCAGAGGCCAGCTGGCTGGGCACATTCCAGGACTCGCTGCTGCAGAGCTGCAGAACCACTCGGGGTCGCCGTGCCCCCAGGCCGTGCCCCCTGTGGGGCCTGGGACGGGGCCCGGCACTCTTGCCCTGGCCCAGAGCAGAGCCGCCGGGTGGCTAGAGGTAGCCCCGTGGCGGGGCACATCCCGGTCAGGACTCCGGCAGCACCCTGCGGGGGGCCAGGACCACGTGGACAGGCCGATCCTGGGCCTGCAGAGTGCCCTGGAGGAAGAGGAGGAGGGACCTGGGCTGCCCCGTCCCAGAGGCCCGCCTTCCGCGAGATGGGCTCCGAGGAGCCGCAGCCGGCCGCAGCCGGCCGCCGCCAGCTTCTTCCACACCGGTGAGTCCTTGAGTCCCAGGACCCTTGTGCACTGGGGTTCACCTTCCCTGAGGAACCCACCCCCCACAGCACGGAGGGCCCAGGCCTGATGAAGATAGGGCAGGGGTCCCGCAGCCCTTCACATCTGTCCCCACCCCTGCAGCCTCTCCTGGGCATGTGCTTCAACCTGTGCCAGGTGCAGCTGGCAGGGGCCAGAGCTCCAACACAGGGTCGTCGGAACCTGGTGGGCGGGCGGGGGGCCGGTGGCAGGGTAGTTGGAGCCTGGAGACGTGGCGACAGGACGTCTGTGGGACCTCTGGGGGTCCTGGGACAGGCGCTCAAGAGACCCGGTGGTAGGACACGCCTGCAGTCCCCACCTGAAGGAGGTGGCACCTGGGTAGAGGTGCCCGGGGGCTACTTCTGCCCACTGAAGCTCCAAGATGACAAAGTGTCCCAGGGCCCGGGCTTGCCTCCTGTCCCTATCACAGGCCTTTCTGTGAGCAACGTGCTCCACCCTTCCATGTATATTCTCGTCAGTGCTGGCCAGGCCAAGTGCCTAAGTGATCCTACCTCGCCTTTGAGAAAACTGGGGTGCCTGTGAAATCCAGGGAGAATGCTGGCAGCAGAGGCCAATGGGAGCCCCCAAGGCTCATGACCTCAGAGAGCCCCTGCCTCATCCGGAAAGAGCACCCAGGAGCCCCTACCCCCAGCTGGGGACGCACCCAGCCCAGGGGGAGCAGCTCTGTGTGGGGAGGCCAGTGCCTCTGTCCCTCCCCTGCAGGCCGACAGAACAAGGGAAGGTGCTACGGGGGTCTGCAGAGCTGAGAGTGAGGGGACAACCCTTGGACGGAGCACGCCAAGTGGTTCCCCAGGTAAGGGCCCTGCGGGCAGCTCCGGGGCTCCGCAGTCGCAGGGGTGTCACGTCTCCAGGATGGGACCCCTCTGTGGGCTGCACTTCTGCTGGCTCTTCCTTGACGCCCCACAGAAGCCGCTTCTCAAACAGCCGCCTAGGCCAGTGTCCCCCACACCACCACTTGGGGCGCCCTGCCCCTGCAGGGCCCCGTGGGGGGACAGGAACAGAGGGCAGGACCCCAGCTCCAGGGGCTTTCCAGCTTGAACCCAACAGTGAGGGGGGTGGGCCTCCCCACCGGTGGGGCTTCTGAGCCCACTTTCCCCAGGTGTGAATTCCTGCTCCTGGAAAGGAAGGGACTTCATCTGCGGTGTCCAGGAGTTCTGCCGCCGCCTGCTGGACTCCGGGCTCAGGTCTCCTCTCCTCAGGCTGCGCAGGTGGGGCGGCCAGGGCAGGGACCCCAACCTTGCCCCTCCCCACGCTCAGGGCCCAGCTGCTCTCCGGCTCTTTTCAGAACCAATGGGAGGAGCCTGTGGACGCAGCCTCTGCCGCCACCGCGGCTCCTGGCGAGCCGTGGCCCCTGGCGAGCCGTGGCCCCTGGCGACTGCTCCCCTGGGCACCCGTGGGCTGCCCTGTGGCCTTGGCTGTCGGGTGTCCCCCGAGGCTGGACGGCAGGCAGAGTGAAGGCTGCCTGGCCGGGTGTGAGGGGGCTGGGCTGGCTTCACGGGGGCTGTGAGCAGGCACTGCGTATGTGTCCAGGGCCCCAGGTGAGGCCAGTCCCAGGGCAGGTGCCGGGAGTGTGGGGAGGAGGGTTGCTGTGACCAGGTGGCCTCCGCAGCCGTGATGAGCCCACGTAGGAGCCGGCTGTGCTAAGCTCCACCCTCCACACCTGTGCCTGGGCAGCCCAGGGGCCCAGGGTTCAGACCCTGGCTCGTCTGCTCCTAGAGCAGGTAACTTTTGCTCTTTTGCTCTCTGAGACTCCGGCCCCGAGTCAGCAAGTGGGGACAGTGCCAGCCCCATCGGGGACGGAGCGGGGCCCACATGATGCTCTGGGAGCAGCACCTGGCAGCCGGTGGCTTTGCCGATCTGATTCATAGCCTTCCCCAGGAGCAGGGAAGCACAGCTCCTCTGTCCAGAGGTTCTGACTCCTCGTCGTGCCACTGGGACTTTGATGGAAGGCTGTGAGGCCCACAGAAGTATCCCTGGCCGGTGCCAACCATTATGTCCACGTCGGAGCTGGTGGCCGACCTGCTCCAGGAAGGGGATGGGGCCGTGTGCAGGGGGCAGGGCTGTGACGTCCGGTCGGTGGACACTGCCCACCGTCCCTGTTGTTCCTGTCCTGCTCAGCCCCATGGGCACCCCGGCCCCTGCCCGGGGGCTGGACGGGCAGAGCGTCCTGCAGAGCAGAGGGCCCCGGGGATTCGGCTGCTGTGGGAGGAGCGGCGCCAGGGGCCGCCCCTGCTGCTGCCCCAGCCAGGCCCTGACTTGCCGCGGCAGCCCCGTCCCTGGGCCCAGTCTCGCTCCCCCCAGGGGTTGCGGTCACAGTCACAGTCTCAGTCTATCCCTAGCTGCCCACAGCTCCTATCCACCCCACACCCAGAGGAGAGACCCACTTGGACAGTATCAGGGAGCCAGGTGAGGACAGGGCCCCCTGGGAGGCGCGGACGGCTCTTCTGCACCCTGGGGTGGGAGGGGCGGGCTCCCCTGCGGCTGGTTGATGCCGGACGCTCCTGGTCTGGCCCCACCCACCTGCGCCATCAGCCCATTACAGAGCATGGAGGTCAGGCTGTGGGGGGTGTCACCGGCCCAGTCCTCCTGGAGGAACCAGGTGGAACCCAGTCCCAGGCAGAGCCTGTGGGCTCCTGAACCCCCAGGAGCCCCGGACACAGAGGAGCGGCTGCAGCACCTGCGGGAGGAGTGGACCTGCAAGGTGTGCCTGGACCACGCTGTGCGCATCGTCTTCATGCCCTGCGGCCACCTGGTCTGCGCTGCGGCGTGCCCCTCCTGCAGCGGGGCCCCATCTGCAGGGCCCCCACCCACAGCTGTGTGTGCACCTTCCTGTTCTAGGCCAGGCGAGTGGTCAGCCTCAGGGCTTCCACGCAGGCAGGTCGCAGCCTGGCCTGACACGGGTGTTTCCCGTTCAGGCCTCAGAGACATCGGAGAGGCCTGGACAGGGACCCCAAGCACGCCCTGGCCCTGCAAGCCTCACTGGGGCTGGCAGGCGTGTCGGGGCGGCAGGAGGTGGCACTTCCTTCCCACAGCCCTGGCAGGTGTCCTAACGGAGCCGACACCTCCCCGGATGCTTAGATTCTTGCTCTGAATCCTTCTCCGCACACACCCGGGGTGGGGGCCGCTGCCATTCCGCTTCGGCTCATTAAACCATGCCGGCTGGGCCCATCTGTGCCATGGCCATCCTTGTGTTGGGGACAGGGCCTCCCGTCCAGCTAGGCCACAGGGAGGGGCCTGTGTGGGAAACGCTCCATGCCTTGCTCAGGAAGAAGGGCCTGGGGCCCCGGCTGGAGAGTGGGGGGATGTCTCTGCCTTTGATTACCATGGACTGGCGGAGGGCAGGAGCCTGACCTCCTCGGGGTTCTCCAAGGTCTGAGTGCCCCAGGGTCTCTCCAGGAATCTTCCAGGGGTAGAAGGAAGAGAACTCACCCCTCCTCTCCAACGGGCACTGACTGTGGCCGCCGCGTGGACACCGTGCCTGGCTCGGCCAGTCCGTGGACTACAATGCGGGCTGGCTGAGGACCCTGAGACGGCGTCCGCCCCACCTGCCCGAGCCCTGACCTGCAGCCCAGGGTGGCAGAGGGCATGGTGGGGGTGGGGGCAGTTACCGGGCCCACCCAAGTCTGGGTGCTTTCGAGGAGTCACAGTAAAGCCACAGCTTTTCCCTGACGCTGCTCAGCGGCCCCTGTCCCCAGACGGCAGGCCCCTCCCCCTGCCGCCCTCGCTACCTCTGCCCCACAGCAGGGCAGCACCCACGCCTCAGGCCCTCACCCAGCCATTTCCTCAGATGCCCTCCCAGGGTTGAGGGCGCCCCTTCCCAGGCCCCTCCCCACTTTCCCTGTTCCTATATGTTCGGCATTCGAAGGACTCCTGGAGCCTACCGGCCTTACGGGAGGCCAGACGCAATTACTGGCCTGGCTCCCGCCTCACTGGGGCAGCGTTTATTAGCCACTGGGTACCCTGGGGTCGCTGTAGGGCCACTGCCTAAGGTCCTTCCTGGGAGCAGCTCCAGGCACCGCCTTGCCCAGTCACTGGGGGCGCCCCTGCGCCTGGACGAGCCCAGCCCCCCCCCCCCCAGGGCCGTGACAGCCCCCACAGCTGGGGCGGGTGGAGGTCCTGCCAGGGGTGCCCTGCCTAATCAGGAACACCCCTGGGGGGCGGGGGCACGTGGTCTCCTGGTCACCTTCCGGGTGGGGTCATGCTTTCAGAAGGGAAGTCCCTGAGGCCACTCCTTGCCTGTAAGTCCAGTGGCCCCAAGGCACCTGTGCGAGGGGTTCCTTGGACCACAGTACCAGGCCTGGTGTGGATGGACGGTGTGGTGTCCTTTCTTTCTTCCTTCCTTTTCTTCTTTTTGGAAAAAAGAAAGTGCAGACTCTTTCGACAGTGCAGCCATCCGGCCGGTGCTGCTTTGCTGCCCCAGCTGCGTCCGGCTGCTCGGCCCTGGCGCAGGCGATCGGGGCGCTGGCAGGGCCCCGCGGCTGGGAGTCCCTTCGCCATCCGTGGCAGGTCAGAGCTGGAGGGAGAGGCAGGGTGGGCGCTTCGTCACTTACGCGGGCCTGTGGGGACGAGGGTGGCGGGTCAGAGAGCCCTGAGGAGGGCCTCCTGGCCTGGAAGGAGGGCTGGGGTCAGAGGTCACCAGTCATCTGGGCTGCCGAGCCCTGGTTTCCCTGGAGAGCTCAAAATGCAAATGAAGCAAAATCTGCAAAGGGGGGGGCTCTTTCTGGGCTTTGAGGATGGGGTGGAAGCAGGGGCTGGAGGGCCCACCCAGGCCGGGGGCTCCCACCTGGGCGGGGCAGGCCTCGTCTGCAGACATCTTGGTGGGTTTGGGGGTAGAGGGTAGGGAGTGGAGGGAGGAGCGCAGTTGGAGCCCTCTGGCCATTGAGGCTCCGGGGCTGGCTGGACGGACTCCCCCGAGGCTGACGTGTCATTTCAGGGCCACGGCCCCCATCACTGACTTGCGTACCGGCAGTGGCACTGGCGCAGGGGTCTGGGGGAGGTCGCACCCGCCATGGGAGCTGGGTGCCTCTGATGGCCTTGGTCCGGGGTGCGCCCCTCACAGGGCTGAAAGTATGGGGCTGCCAGGAGGGCCAGGGTCCCCAGGGCATGGCTGCAGGTGTGGCCCTGAAGGGCAGGCATGTCTCTGAGGGTTCGGGTGGGACAAAGGAAATGCAGCTTGACCGAGCGCAGGACCACCAGCCGCCAATTCTGCCCCCCAATTTCAGGATGACGCGTGGGGCGGGGCAGGTGGCGAAGGCCACTTCAGAGAAGGGGAGGCAGCGGCCCTGGCACCCCAGGCACCGCCCTTCACCGGGGAAGAAGTCGGTTCCTCCGAAAGCGGAAAACCAATAATCCGAACTTCCTGCCACGGCGAGACACCACCCATTGGGCTAGTGGCCTCTCAGTGCCCCGGCCCCCAGCATGACACCAGCTTAGCCCCAGACTCCCACAGACTCCCCCGGGCGTGGAGTTCCAGGGGCGGGGACCAAGCCCCAGATCCCGTGCACCGCCATCCCTGGCCTGGAGATGCACGGAGCTGACCTCACGACAGCAGGGGATGGATGGACGACGGACGGATGGACAGATGGATGCCTGGCCGTGCTAACCTGACTGGCCGGACCCAGCCGGGGCAGGCTGCGCTGGCCATACTTACAAGTACGCCTGCTTGAACAAGAGGCTGGAGGGCTTTTCAGTGACATGGTAGAGAGGAAATGGATCAAATCCACCAATGAAATCAACTGAAAGAAATCAAGACCCAAATAAAGCGAAACCCAGACAATGGAAAAGATGGCAGAACGGAGAATGGACCCAGCCGCGGACACTGGTGCGGGGACGGGGTGAACGGGGCCCTGAGGGGGGTGGCCTGGAGGCAGAGCAAGTGACTGGGGCTGAAACGTCTCCATGGGCACGGACCGCTCAGCCTGGGGATGTGGTCTGGGGCCACTGGGCCCCTGGAGCCTGGGGGTCGGGGGCTGCAGGCTCTCTCAGCCACGGTCCTGTCCTGTTCACAGACACTAGCCCCCTGCCCCTGGCTGGCAGCTGTCTGAACAGCCAGGGGGTGGCAGGGGCCTTCTGGGCAAAACTGATCCAGCTCTGAGCCCCAGCCTGGCTTCTGGCATGGTTTGTTAAAATGTGACCAACATGTGAAACCTTTCATTCCTCGCAGCAGCTGAGGCCTGAGGACCAACGGGGCGCTCACGCAGAAAGAGAGCTGCTGGGAGCTGGTCTGAGCGCTAGCCTGCTCTCTGTGCCGTCGGATGGACAAGTGGTCCACCCACCCCAGAGCCCCCTGACTCCTGGGACAGAGGCTCTGAATTCAGACCCCAACCCCATAGCTGGGTCTGCCCAGGGGAGTTGGGGCCGCTGGCGTGCCCAGCCCCCGCCCAGCCTGGCTTTGTCCTTCTCTGCACGGCTCTCCTGTGAGAGCACGTTGGAGCTGGGACAGTTGGGGCCTGTGAGGGGGGCTGAGTGCTGATGCTGTCAGTCAGAGGGAAGTGGGAGGGGGCCACCATGGGGGGACAGGGGGAACGCTGCCCAGATGGGTGCAGGCCAGTCCTGAGGGCCTGCGGGACACATGGCCGGCAGGGCCCTGTTCTCTGCTGCCAGAAGGCAGAGTGGCCCACCCCCCTGTAGGTCTGAGGGCTCAGCCCCACCGGCGGCAGCAGCAGTGGGCATCACGGGGGGCCAGCCCCTGCACCTGCAGTTCTCGTGGTGACCTGACCCCTGTGCCCTCAGCCTGGGACTTCCCCACCTCTTCTCAGGTGGCTGGACTATTTCCTTCCTTGCTCAGGCAGGGACCCCCCACTGGGTATGGGGTCCCATCCAAGAGAGGCAGGCAGGGGAACTCAGAAGTGCCACGGCCATGCCAGCCCTCTGCGGTCCTCCCCGCCCCTTGGCCGGAGCCGGCCGGCTGCACACTCACAGCTGTCTTCCTCCTCGGTGAGGACGCTGACCACGTAGCAGGCGTAGACGAAGCCCACCAGCTGAAAGACATGGACAGAGGGGCCGGGGTGAGGGTGCCAGCGAGACACAGGTGTGTCATCTCGGGCCAGGGCTCCAATAGCATCTGACTTCCCTCGTGGGGCCGACCTAGCCCCTGTGGGTGGGCTGGCACTGGGTGGGTGAGCCCGGAAGATGACCGAGCCCCCGCTCACAGGGGGATGAGATGCAGAGCGAGCCCCTCAGAGACATGGGACCACAGCCTGGACGGACCCCCAGGCTGAGCCCACGCCCCCCTCACAGCCAGGTTGCCTCCCCGGGGACCTTAAGCAGCCAGCCACCAGGTTTCCCCTCCTTGGGGAACGGGCTGTCTCCAGGCAGCTATAGTGGACAAACTATGAGCCAGCCAAGCTCCACATCTTGGGTGACAAAAGCAGGAAAGACTGGGCCACGTGCCCCTCACTGGAAGATTCTCAGACTTTGGGGGAAAGAGGGCAGGCCCCCACCGAACCTGCCAGACGCCTGGGAACCAGGCAACCAGAGGGGAAGGGTTTCAGCTGAGACAGGGCAGGGCCAGCGCTGCCCGTGGCCCAGGCCCTCCACACGCACGTGCCGGGTGATACCCACCACGGGACAAGTTACTCCCGAGCATGGCCCTTGCGGCCCCCAGGGCTGACAGATGTGCTGGAAAAACTCGGCTTGTGCCCCCCGGCTCGGGAGGCCCCTGCCCTCCTCAGGGACAGGCCACGGGACTCCTCTACGCCCACTCAGCAGGCCTGTCTTCTTGCCACTGAAGGACAGACCGTGGAGGCCAGGGGTTGGGGGGTGTTGGTCTCCGGTGTGGGACGGAGCTGGGCCGGTAGCTGGCCGTGGTGCTGAAAATACTTCCCGGCTCTTCTTTCCTAGGGCGCAGGCCCCGGGGAGGGCGCCCCACCTGCCACGGCCCCTGCAGGTCCAATCTCTGGGCTCCTGTCCCAGACCCTCAGCAAAGCTCTCCAGACTCCCACAGGACCTGCAGTGCCGGGCCCTCCCAGCAGCAGGCGCTCTGGCCTTTCTGGCTGGTTGGAATTCCTTCTTGGCCTGACTGCAGGGAACCAGCCAAGCGTCTGTTTCTCCTGGACCCTCCAAAGCAAACGGCAGGGGGCAGGCTGAGCCTTAGAGGCCACCAATGTGGCCCTGAGCTCTGAAGGACACTGTGCTGACCCAGCCCCTTACAGGAAGTCACTCCTCTTTGCTGGGGCTGCAGATAACATGGAGAGCACCCAGTCGGAGCTAAATTTCAGGGACAGAGGGAATTGGGTTTCTGGGTATGTTTGCTTTTTGTTTTTAGTGTGAGAATATCCCAAACACGGAATGGAACACACTGATACTAAAACTTGTTGTTTCTCTGAAATTCAAATTTAACGGAAAGACCCGTATTAAAATTTTTTTTTGTATTATTTGTAGAGAGAGGGGAAGGGAGGGAAAAAGAGAGGGAGAGCAACATCGATGTGGGGGAGAAACTCAATCAGTTACCCCTTGTACACACCTCGACCGGGGGCCAAACACGCAACCCAGGCCTGTGCCCTGCCGGGGAACTGGCCACCTTCCACTCAGTGGGACGACGCCCAACCCACTGAGCCACACTGGTCAGGGCGTGGCCTGCATTTTTATTCACAACCTGCAGCCCCACGCTCAGCACCGCAGGAGTGGAAAGCAGCCCACGGGGGTAGAGGGGCTAGGGCTCCACCTCCCTCTTCCCTCTCCAGGTCAAGTGGCAAGTGGTGTGGCGACGAAATGGTCCCCTTGGCTGGCCAGGGTGGAGCTTTCAGGTCCTCCCCTGCCCACACGGCCTCCGGGGCTGGAGGGGGGCGAGTGCAGGAGCCCAGGCGAGCCCAGCCCCACAGCCTCATCAGAGCTTTGGGCTCTGTTCCCTCATTTCCTCCCTGGGGGCAGAGCCGGTTCTGAGCCCATTTCACAGAGCAGGGCGCTGTGAAGGGGTCTGTGGCTCAGGCCAAGCAGGTGGGGATACCGGGGAGAGGCCTTAACTCTTCAGGCAGGGACAGGGGCAAGGAAGGGTGTCCTGCGCTGGCGGAGGACAGAGTGGCCCTCCGTGCAGGAAAGGCCTGGGACCTGGTCACCTGGGCCCCCTGCGTGTTCCCCAGATGATGCGTCCCCTCCCCCACGCTCACCGCCACCAGGATCTGCAGGGCGCTATGCAGGGCCTCCACATAGCCATGCTCCAGGGCACAGCCGACGCCTGGCACCAGGGCCGGGCCTTCAGGGGCCCCTGAGCCTGCCCCCGGCCCCTCACGCTGACAGCCAGGGCCATGCTCCCGCCACCAGGAGCGGTGTCTGGAGAGGTTGAAGGTCAGGAGCTCACTGTCCTGGGGGCGAAACAATGGGACCAGGTTAGCATCGGAGACAGAGGTACCACTAGCCTCCACCCTGGGCTCCAGCCATGGGGGACATGGGCACCGAAGCCGTCCCAGCTGCGTCCCACCTGGCATCTGGACTCAAACCCCACCCCACTCCTGGCTCTTACGACTTATTTCTGAGCGGAGCTTCACGTAAGGACGAAATAAATTGCTACGTGCAAACTGCCCAAAATGGCTGCCCAGGCAGGGTTTGCTCACCAAGGGTACCCCTGGGGGCTTGGGTGCGGCCCCCACCCCACCCCGCAGGAGGGGCCAAAGGGCTTCATCAGGGTCTGAAGGCGCCAAGCAGCCCGGAGGACGCAGGAGGGCACACGGTGCCCCGCTGGCCCAGGCCAGGCCCCCGAGGTGGTGCTCGGACACACACTCCTCTGGCAGGTCTGGTCTCCCCGCTCCTGGCCCCCAGCCAACTGTCCTCCCAGGGGCTGCCCGGGTCCTGAGGCTCTCTCCTCCCGGGAGCCTTCCCTGGGGCATCTTTCCCCAGCTGGAGGCCACCAGTCCACCAATGCCCACAGGCCCTCATCGGTCCATCCAATCACTTGTCCCTTCCCAGACCTGCACTGAGTCACCGCTGGGGGCCAGGGGCAGAGACCTGAGCAGGCCCCACCCACCTCTGGGTGGGGCAGGTGACTACCACACGCGGCGCTCACAGTGGCGCGCCTCTCTCTCTCTCTCTCTCTCTCTCTCTCTCTCTCTCTCTCTCTCTCTCTCTCTCTCTCTCTCTCTCTCTCTCTCTCGGTGTGCACGGGTCTCCCGGACTTGACTCACCTTGGAGAGACCACCCACCTCCAGGTAGAAGCAGGTAATGAAAACATTCCAGGTGACCCAGACGGCCGCCCACGCAGCATACTAGGGAGAACGGGGGCGGGGATTAGATGAATGAACTTGGACCCGAGCTGCATACCAGGGGACACGGGGAAACCTAGCTGCTTTTGCCCTTGGAGGAGACTCCTTGAGGCCCCTGTGGGGGCGGTGGCTCTGTTGCCAGTTTGCCGCCACCGAACCTTCCCATGGTGACAGGGTGCCTGCTCTGCTGGTGGGGTTCTCTGGGACCAGCCAGCTGTGCAGGTCCCCTCCCTCGCTCTGTGTCCTGGCCCAGAAAGGCCTGTGACTCATCCAAGGTGGACCAATGGTAAGCAAGGGCAGGGGTGGCCTGAACTCCAAAGCACCCCCAACCCCCGCCCCCGAAGAGCACCCTAGACAGCTGCCTGCAGGAAGGGTGGCCGGGGCCCAGCGCCCGTGGCTGTAAGGTCCGACGGGGGCTCAGCCACAGCCCCATGTCCACGCTGCTCAGAGCTGCATCTGGGCCGCGGCCAGCACAGTGGCCCCCAGGCCTGGGACGCCGCCCCCAGGCCCTTCGCAGAAAAGGGTTGCCGCAAACCCGGGTCCAGACCAACGGTCTTAGCCTGCACTTGAAAAGGCTGCAATGATCAAAGCGAAACTCCCCAAACATCCTACAGGCTCGTCCAGGGCAGCGGGACAGGTGCAGGAGCCGGGGCTGGGGCACACGGGGATCCGATCCCCACTCTGTGCCTCGGTGTCTGGTCAGAGCTGCAGGCCGTGGAAAGGCCAGGGGGCCTGGGAAGACGGTACGCGGCTGAAGTCCTGGCCTTTCCGAGCATTCTGGTGGTCTCTAGGACAATAGGCCACCGGAGAGCCCCATTCTGGTCATTGGGCCACTGCCCTTGGTGGGGACCGGAGCACAGTGGACTCACCACCACGATATAGCGAGGCCGGTACTGGATGGTGCCGAAGAGCCCCAGGATGACCATGACGATGTGGACAAAGGTGGCCAGGATGGGCGCCCACTGGTAGCCCAGGAAGTCAAACACCTGCCGCTCCAGGGCGGTGACCTAGAATGAGACAGGTGCATGAGGGACCGCGGACCCCGGGAGGCCCCAGCCGGCCTCCCCTGCCGAATCAGCCTGCTCATCGCCCCGCTCCGGGGCCTGGCGGGCCTGGCGGGCCTGGCTCTTCCAACAAAACTCTCTCTCTGTGAGTCCCCAGGGCCCAAAAAATGCTCCCCTGGGTGTTCCTTCTCTTTCGAAAGGTCCCCCTTGAGCGAGCCCCCACCCCCATCCTTAGTTCCCGCAGCCGGTGAATGGGAGCTCTAACGCACAGGGTTGTGGGGGCAGAGCCTGGGGGCTGAGAGCCGGGGGCCAGGGCGCGGGGCAGGGGGGCAAGGCCGCTTCTCCCCTTTACGGCCGTCCTCGCCCCTCCAGCCCCGTGGCCGCCGGGAGGCACAGCCGGCCCACAGGTCCGTGGTGTCTCACACACAGGGAAACTGACAGGCTCTGGGCTCAGTCGTGACTCCAGAAAACTCTCCTTCAGTCGTTTGTCCACCAGGTCTGTGGGCCAGGTCAACACATGTGCTGGTGCTGAGGAGACACTGGGAGGAAATACAGCCGGACCCCCGGCATCCAGCAAGGGCTGGAAAGGGCCGGCCCAATCCTGGGAGGACAGCAGCAGAGAAGGAACAGCGTCGCGGTGGGGCCCGTGGCTGCACGTCACGATTTCACTGCGGCTCCCTGTGCACCCAGAGTGCCCTCGGCCCCGGGGGAGCTACGGAGGCCCGTCCCTGACCCAGAGTGGCCACGGGTGTGTGGGCTGTGGGCCTCGGCTGAGCTCTGGTCTGGGCCCGGGCTCCCGGGGGGGGCTAGGCAGAGGAAGCTCTGCAAGCAGCACTGTGACCGGGGACAGCGCCCGGCAGGGTGAGCCTTCGTGGATCTCCCTGGGGTCCCAGACACAGATGCCCCGCCCCCTGCCAGCGCACTCGGCCCCTCTCCCCTGCTCCGGCCTGCGTCCTGGACCCCTTGGGGGAAGCCGACCGGCCCCAGAAACAGCTGCTGTGGGTGTGTCCTGGGCACAGTCAGGTCGCTCTGGATGGCCCTGAGGTGGGGGGGCGGCTATTTCCAGGAGGTCTTGGGCAGGGGGGCATTCCAAGTGTGTCCTTTGTGGGGGCTGCGGTCAGCCCTAGGAGACCGCTGGGCATGGGAAGAAAAAGCAGGACTGCACACATAGCATGAGAAAATTTCCCGTGGGACATGCCCCCGCCCCAGACACACAGACTCTCCACTCCAAGCCCCTTTCCCTCATGTCATAGCTGGTCCCACCACAGGTCTGCCATGGGGGGCTCGGGACGAGTCTTCCTGAGGCTGGGTGACTGCGGCCAGGAGGGGCTGGCTTGTCCTCTCCTGAGAGGCCAGAGCAAAGCCCACAGTCTCTGAAGATCACCAGGGCTGGGGACAGGGGTCCCTGGACACTCCTGGCTCTTTGCTAGCCCTTCAGTCCTCGGGTCCCGCCCCCGGCACACAGCTGATTCGTGGCCTGGGCTGGACGTGTGTCATGCGCGTCCCTGCTGATGGCTGTCCAAGTCTGAGGGGCGGCCCCAGGGCCTCTCCTGGAAGAGACGCCCACAGCCTGGCAGGGCGGCCAGCACAGCAGAGGCTGGGGGGGGGCGGGGTCGCGTCCTTTTGTCTTTTCGTTTCTAAACCAAGACACCGGAAGGCTTGGCCACACTGGTGAGCGGGGAGATGAGGACTGCCTGCCTGCCGCCCAGACCCCTTGCTGGGCCTCGCTGCCCTCTTGTCACTGCGGTGGCGCACAGCCCGGGAAATGGCCCCACTGCTTCGCTGGCCCAGAGCAGCAAAGTTCACCCTATTCTTCCGAGAGGAGGCTCTGCGGAGGCTCCGCCCAGGCCCTTTGTCCCGTAGCTGGGTAACCAGGAAACTCTCACGCTTGTCAAAATGAGAAAAGAACAGACACAGGACTCCCCCCTCAGCTTCCCCTGCGGACCCCTACCCCACACGCAGTGGCCAGGGCCGTGCGGGCGATGGCAGGCCCCAGCCTCCGCCACCCCCTCCCCTGGCCTAGGACAAAAGGTTTCTCACAGCCCCGCGCTGCGTCCCAGCCAGCCTCGGCCTGGCGGGGCACAGCTCCGGCCCTCGGGCCTGCCTGGCTGGGACGAATAGTCAGTCCAGGGAGACCCTGCAGCCCTCGAGCCAAGATAGCCCCTCCTCCGAAGCTGCACCCAAATTTCCGGACGCCTGTGGGGACGCTCCTCAGCCCACTGTCCACTTGGGAGGTTAAACAGGCAGCATGGCCCGACCCGACCCCTCCCTCAGAGCCTCTGTTTCTCCTGCCCCAAGTCAGTCCCGTCCCAAGTTCACCCCACACAGCAGCCTCAGCCGCTGAGGCCAAACAAGTCACAGCAGCCCCAAGCCATGCTGCTTCCTGTCGTCCCTCAGTGGTCAGGCTCGGGCTGACCGTCACCCTTCACCCTGTCCTTCCTCCCCCTTTCCTGCTTCTAGACCCCGCCCCAGGAGCCTCCCGCCTAACGACACTGAGTGGCACCACTCCCTCCCCTAAGACTGGCAAGAGCTCCCCCCACCCCGCCCCCACCACCTGCCTGCCGCCAGGACAGTCCTTGGGCTTTGAGGACTTTTGCAGGACTGGGGGCTGTCTCCCGGCCTTCTCAGCTGCAACGGTGCGGGCAGCCCTCCTCCCTCCGCGCTCCCCTCACGCCGCCCTTCGGTCCTTCACGGCTCCGTGTGCCCTACGGGAAGCGGCCTCCTCCAGGTGGGACACTCTGGCCTGAGCATCTCAGCTTGTTGCCAGCTCAGCCAGCGAGTCCTGCCCCAGGCAAAGGACAGGACGCCAGCCCCGCACAGCCCTCGGCGCGGCGGACCTTCTAGTCACTCCTCTGAAACAGTCCCACGAAGCGGCATTTCCTTTCTAAGGCGGAGGCCCAGGGGCCATCCGCAGCTGCTCCCCAGCCCAGCGGCCCAGACCTCTGATATTTGTTGTCCCCCACCCCAGGCTCAGGGAAGGGCAGACTGGCACCCAGGTCTCCAAAGGCAGACTGGAAACTTGGCTAACGGGTGGTCAAGTTCTTCAAAAAGCTGCATCCAGGGGGCCCAGCTAATTCTGGACACAAAAGACGCCCAAGCGCAGCCCTGGGTGCCACCTCCCAGCCCCAGTCCGCTCCGCATCCGCCGGCCCCCTCCCGCAGCAGAGGGGACGCCGTCCCCACCTCGGGAGGAGCGGGGCGGGGGCAGGACGGGCCGGCTGGCACTCCCTAACTCCCAATTACCCCCCACCCAATGGGTTGTCAGGCCCTCACTGGGGCCTGGTGCTGGCTTCGGAAACGGAACACTTGCACACGCTTCCGCGCGCCTTCTCGGAGCCACACACACCTTCGGACACGCGTGGACCGCGCGCGCAGCAGCGCTCCCCGCGTCCCCCGCCCCGAGCGCACGCCAGACGTGTCGAGTCCCCAGCCTGAGGCTCTGCCGAGAGCAGGGTCGAGGCGCCCCGGCTGAAGGCTTTTGTTTTGCGCCAGCCCCTTCCCCCCGCACCCCTGCACCTGTCTCTGCCACCCGGGACCCCGCGGCCACCCCAGCGCGCGCACACAGCGGGGCGCACGGGGCTAGACGAAGGGGCCGGAGGGATCGCGCTCAGGGCGCTAGCTTACTAGGTCCCCGGCCGCCCCCGGGGCAGCGAAGCACTTCGGCCGCAGAAGCCCGGGGGTCCAAGCCGTCCCCAGCTCCGAGCCCCACAGGCCGGCGCAGACGCAGTGGCGGGGCTGGGGGCGGTGACCGCGCCCTGATCCCCCCGTGCGCAGTGGCTGCGGGACCCGAGGACGGGTCGCCACTCACCAGCTGGAAAGTGCAGAGGAAGATGAGCGTGCAGCGGCCGGAACAGCAGCCCATGGTACCGGCGCGGGCGCCGCCTCCGCCTTCTGGACGCCGAGTTCGAGCGCCCGGAGCCCAGCGCCTTGGCCAGCGGCTGCCCGGCCCCGCCCCCGGCCCCGCCCCCGCCCACGCTCAAGTCCCCAAAGTCCCCGGCCCGCTATCCCGGTTCTCCCGCAGTCCCTGGCCGCGCCCCGCGGCGACCCCTGACCCCGACTCACAGACTCGCCACCGCCGCCGCCGGCCGGGTCCCACCCCGCAGGGCTCTCTGTGTCCCCAGCCCCTCCGCGCAGCGCGGGTCGTCCTCCTCCCCCCGACACTCCCCCCCCGCCCCCCTCCCCGCTACCCCCGGCCACCCTCGCCCAGCTCCGCCCCCTCGAATAACAGCTGTGCCTCGTCTCTCTCTCTCCGCCCCCAATTGTAGCCTCTGGGCACTTGGCGCCAGCTGGGGAGGGGGTGCGGGACCCCTTCTTAAAGGGGCGATGGCGCGGCTTCTCTGGCGGCCCCACGACAGACCGGAGGCTGCTTCAAGCCCGTCGCCCAGGATAACGAGCGACTCCCCTTCCCCAGGAACCCTCCTTCGGGCACTTCCCCAGCCCCCGTGTGATCCACCCTCCCAATCACCCTCCGTCCCGACCTCAAGGTGTCCTGGACCTGAGTCAAGGGCTCAGAGGTCCGGTCCTGAGGGCGTGGGCTCAGGAGTGGAAGGGGGACCCCTCACCTCCCAGGGAATGTGGTGCACCTGCAGTCCAGGTCTGCTCTGAGTGTGGCCGGGCCAGCGGTTCCGGCCTGAGGGGAGACCTGCGTTTATGGGCAGCCTCGAGGCCTGGGACTTGGGGAGGACTCGCTGGACCAAGGCGCGGAGGCGGGTCTGAGCTCCCTGTGGGGCAGGCGGCCGGAGGGAGGCAGGGTAGGCGGAGCCCAGAGGCTTTGCCTGCAGGCTGGGCTGGAGCACCCCGGCCGGCCGCGGTGAGCCGTGGTCGCGCCTGCCCTCGGGGGAGTGAAACTTGGGCTGGAACGCAGGAGATGGTCCTGGTCAAGCCCCTGAGAGGAGGGGGACCTGAGCGGAGGGGGGCTTGAGCAGAGGGACACGTGAGTGGGGGGCAGGAGGGTCCACACCAGGGGAGGGACACGGGCGGTCCTTCCGGTCAACCGTGGGCTGTTGCTCTTGGCTCCCGCGGTCCAGGGCCGTGGGCCCTTCTGGTCACTGCCCCAGGATCGGAGACATCGGGCTGGCAACCTGAGACCCTGGCTCAGTCTCAACAATTCTTAGCCATGACCCCTTAGCTGGTGGGACCAAGTGCCATCCCTCCAGCACCGCTGCCTGTTCCTGGGCGTGTGGGGGTAGAGTGATAGCTCAGGGCTTCAGGGACAGTCGCCCTTCTGGGGGACAACCAACATCTTGAATTAGCAAAGCCACATGCTCCGACGTTCCTTCTATTTCCTTCTGTCCTGGTCCCAATTCTCCCAGGTCATCAGGCAGAGGCAGCAGCCAGGGTTGGGTGGGGCCGAGTCCCAGCAGGTCACCCGCCCAAGGCCAGGAGTGGGCACCAGGCGCAGCCCCCAACCAACCCCGTGCTCTTCTCTCCGGGTGAGGCCGGAGCTGCTTCAGGGAGGGCCTGTGGGTGGATGGCTATCAGCCGAAGACGGTGCTCAGGAGTGGCGCCCACTGGCCTGTGCATCGGTGCCTCCCCACCATTAAGGGAAGCAGAGCTAAGCCGGCAAGGACGACAGGCGTGCTTCCGGCACAGATGGCCGGCTTGGTGATTCCCGGCCAGCGAGAGGCCGCAGGCGTGGCCCTGCACGCAAGAGGGCATCTGGCGCCCAGGTCTGGGGAGCGATTGGATCGAATCTGTCCAAATCGGACCAGGACGCCCCCTTCGGGAACCCTGCGCCAGGAAGCACACGGCTGCACATGTGCACGGACACCCAGCACAACCGTGGGGAAGATGGCAACGGGAACCACAGAGCCCCGGTCTGCCACGGGGACCGGTCAGAGCAACTGTAACGTGTACCCACGCCCAGGAAATCAAGGTTTTGCTGCAAAGACTGGCAGGAAAACATGGTAGCCAAGCACGGTGCTGAGTGTGGGGAACGCGTGATGCTGTCTGTGTGTTTATTTGGGAAGACCTGTCTGGGCAGGTCCAGCCCTGTGTGGCCCCTACTGTTTCTTCGAGCTCTGCCACCCCTGCCAGAGCCAACCGGACCCCCTAAACCTGGCTGACCAGGCTGGGGGGCCCACTGACAACCAGTGCTCACAGCCCCAGGGCCAGTTTCTCCGTGACCTATGTATTTTTGGGGCAAAACCGCTATGGTTCTGCCTGAGACCGGTACTGGGTTTCCCGATCAGAGGACACAAAGACCCCCTCCCATGTCCCAGCCCCACACGCCCTCCTTCTGCTCTGGGGACAGCTGTGGCCTGTTTCTTCACCTGGACGGGGGTTCATCTGAGAGCGCACGGGCTGTTGTGGGGTCTAAATGACATTGTCTCTGTAAGAGCCCGGGGCCTGACTTCCAGGAGGTGCTCAGGAGTGCGGGCCCCTGGCCTAAAACGGGGAGGGAGACTTCCTTTCGTGGACGTGGAAACTGAGCCCGGGACAAAGTGGGGCTTCTCCCCGGGCCCCGCAGTGACTCCACAGATCTTCTGAGCTGCTGCCTGGCTTGTGAGGGATTCCCTCCTGCTCACCTTCTGCCCGCCCCCTCCCCCCAGTGCCAGGAGCCCCCCAGCTCTGAGCAGCCATTGAGTCTGAGGCTTCCGTTTCGCTGCCCTTGAACTCCCTTCCGTTGGATTCGCTTTGAGAACTTTGAGAGCCCCAGGGAGGAAACCACAAAGACGATCATATTACTGTGACTGAAAATCAATGGGCCGCTGGCAGTTCTGAGAACACAAATCATCTATGTGTGTCAGACGGAGTAAGAAACGCACTTGGGTCCCGGCTGGTGCAGCTCAGTGGATTGAGCATTGGCCTGCGAACCAAAGGGTCGCCAGTTCGATTCCCCAGTCAGGGCACATGCCTGGGGTGCAGGCCAGGTCCCCAGTTGGGGGCACACGAGAGGCAACCGCACATTGATGTTTCTCTCCCTTTCTCCCTCCCTTCTCCTCTGTCTAAAAATAAATAAAATCTTTAAAAAAAAAATGCCCTCGGGGTGCTGCTGCCTGCCCCACCCCTTTTCACTTCACGTGGACTGTGCCTTTCTCAGTGGGCCACACTGTCATCTTATCTTCTCCATCGACACTGTCATCTCATCCTCCCAGCCCTGGGGTCATAGTGAGAGGCAGAGGCTTCGAGGAGACAGGCTTGACCTGTCCTTGAAAGGGCCACCCCTCGGCTGTGGGGCTGTGGGGACATGGGTCTCGTTCTGGGGCTGAGCATGGCCCCAGACCTCCCACCGCCCCAGGGGGGTCTGTGATCAGAAAACAAACCTCAGCCTCACTGGTTGCTTGGTCTTGTTGGTGTCGAACGCTGGTGCCAGCTGGGCCCCTTCCAGGAATGCCCCCCTTTTCCTCCCTTCCTCTTCAGCGGCTCACCCTTCCGGGCCTGTCTCCTCCAGGAAGCCCAGTGACTGACCCAGCACCCGCCTGTCACTCTCGGAACCCGTGGAGCCTACACAGGCGCAGCCACAGGATCTGAAACCTAGGCTCAGGTTACCACTTGTGTAGACCCCACCAGTGCCTCGTCCACATCACCTCAGCCCTCGTCGTTTCTGTGAAGGCCAGTGACTCCTCCTCCCGGTGGCCCTGCTGCGGGATGGGGGGCTGGCGCTTGTGCTCGGCTGGGCATGGGGCAGGCTGGAGCTGCCCGGGGGGTTAAGCTCCCAGCACTGCTCGACCAACGGTGCAGGGAAGATTAAACTGAAAGAGCTACCACGCTGCACCCACCAGAGTGGCTGCAATAGAGACGGACAATACCAAGTGTTGGCAAAGATGTGGAGCGCCTGGAACCCTCGGACCACCGAGGGAAGTGTGAATGGTGCAACCATGCTGGGAGACCGTCCGTTTCTTACGAGGTTCAACAAACACCTACCCTGGCACCCAGCAATTTCACTCCTAAGTCATTCAACAAGAGAAATAAAGCACAGGCTCACAGGGACTTGTGCGTGCATTTATTTCAGGGCAGCTTTATTCGGCATCATCGAAACTTAAAAGGACTCTAGCGTCAAACAATGCGGCATGTTCATTTGATGGAACACCAGTCGGCAATAAAAAAGAGTGCGGTGGCTCTGATTCATGTGACAACATAGATGAGCCCTGAAAACATGATGCTCAGTGGAAGAGCCACACCCAGAAGGTCACCTGTTGCGTGAGTCCATTTATATGCAAAGCCTAGAAGAGATCCACACAGCCACGGGGATGGATCTTAAAACCGCGACAGGTGGGAGAAGCCATAAGCACATGCTAATGCTATTTATGGGAAGTTCTAGAGCAGAGACAGCTCAGGTCTGAGGAGGGAAGCGAGAACAGCGGGTGCCTCTGGGGGAGGTTTCCGTGGGGTACGCCTCTGTCAAAACCCACTGGACTGTGCATTTCGTTGCATCGGAATCGTACACACCTGGCCAGTCCACAAGTTACCTAGATCAATGAAAACACGTGGAATGCGCAGCGAAGCACACGGTAAAAACCGGGACCAAGGATCGCTGGAGATGACACCCCCGGGGGCCGTCACTGCAAACGGCGCCCTTTCCGCGGTCACGTGGCCGCGTTCCGTAGTCACACTTCCGTGTGGCCCTCTCGCTCCGTCGGTGTCGGTCGGTCTGTCTGTCCCTCCCTCCCACCCTCTCCGCCTCCCACCCTCTCCGCCTCCCACCCTCTCCGCCTCCCACCCGCAGCAACGGGCCCGGCCGGCGGGGGGCGAGGTCGGGTCAGAGGGCGGGAGGCCGGCCAGGACGGGCCGGGCGGCTATTCCCGGGGCCGCTCCCACTCGGCAGCTCGGGCTGGCGACGCCCTCGGCCGCGGCGCACGGCGGCCCTGAAGGCTCCCCGTCCAGGGCGCGGGAGCCTCTCCGCCCCCCGACTTTTCTCCGAGCCTCAGAATCACGGTGGCTTCCGTGCACCCCCGCGGCTCCCCAAAGGGCGCCCCCGTCCCTAAGCGGCCCTCCAATCACTCTCGCTCAAGGGGGCCGTCCGTTCCGCGTTCAGGCCCTGCCGTGCCCGCGAGCCGCGGCCGACCCGCCGGGGCCTGCAGGGCCGACCGGGGCGCGGCGGGGCGGCGCGAGGAGGACGGGGCTCCGGCCCCAGGGCCGCCAGCGCGGGCCCGGGCACCAGCGCGGCGCCCCCGAGGAGGCGGCGGGCGGGCAGCGCTTCCGGCCCGAGCGCAGCGGCGGAAGTCCCGCCCCTGCCGGCAGCGCCCTGCTTCCCGTGATGCCTCGCGAGGCGCAACGTAGCCGGAAGCTGGTGGCGGCGGGGTAGGCGGCCGGCGAGAGCGCTCCGCGCAGCTGGCTACGTGGCCGGACCGGGCCCGGACCCCGCTGACACCGCCCGACCCCAGTGCCAGGGATCGAGCCCGCCCGGTAAGCGCGCGGCCCGGGCGCCCGGCCCCCGCCCATCGGGCCCGGCTCGGCGGACGCCCCCGCCGGGACCCCGGACCCCCACGGCCGCGCCCCCGCGGTCGCCGCCGCTGCTCGTCGCCCCCGCGCTGCTCCCAGCCGCTGCGGCCCCTGCCCGCCTCGGACGCAGGGCCTGCCCTGCGCACAGCGTCCGGTCAGGCCGAGCCCGAAGGGGCTTCCACCCCCCCGCCGCCCCCCGCGGCAGGCGTCGCGGAGCCAGGCTGGTCTGGAATAGCAGCGGCCTCGGCCCGTCTTCCTGTCCTTCGCGGTGGATGATCGGTGGTCCGGGGGGCGCGGAGCGGGGGACAGGGAGAGGACTTTCCGTTTTCTTCCCCGTTTACGTGGGTTTACGTAGAAGAACGGTGCTCCTCGCCGGGCTTGCGAGGCACCCTCCTTGCAGAGCCCGGATCTGGAGAAGCAGTCGTGCTCGTTCACGCAGGTCTGGTGATCCTGCCGTGCTGCTTGTTTGCGATGCTGATGCACGGGGCGCGGTAACCGGCCCCGGCCGGCGTCGGCGTCCGGACAGACCCCCCCCCCCCCGCCCCAGTTCAGAGATAACCTGCTAGAAGGAGCGAGTGCTGTTCTTGCACGGAGCCGCCATGGGTGCTTTCTGCCTGTCACCCGTGTGAACAGCCCCGAGGACTAGGCGGTGTCCTTAGCGGTCACTCAGGTGTTGAGGAAGCCCCAGCGTGAGACCACACGTGTGCAGTCTGGCAAGTGGCTTCACGAAGCAGGAAACGGCGTCCTCCCTGGGCCTGGAGGTGACGCTCAGCTGCAGAAAGAGCCCCATTGGGTCATCTTGGTTTCCAGCATTAAAACAGGAGTCCTGAGATTGTTTTTCAGGATAAATCACAGTTAAGGTGTTAAAAGGGTGGAGGTATTTGCATAAAACAGCATTTCAGGGAGCTCAAATGTACTCACCTCCAAAACTGGGTGCGGAAGGAGCCCCCCTTACCTCCAAGCCAAGCCATTCATTCTTCACGTGTTTTTGCTTTAGTGACCATGTTCCGCTTTATTTGACACAGTGAGAACGCAGAGCAGGCTCCCCCAGTTCTGACCTCTGCCAGCTGGGTCCTGTTGGCCAGAGCGAGGGGGCAGGCACAGTCCTGCGGGGACCTGGGTCGGCAGGCGCGTGTGTCAGCTCTCCTGTGGCAGCCGTGGGACCAGGGTCTAAAAAGGGCCTTGTGGATCCCAACCCACCAAAGCATCTCTCTACGTGCGTGTTTGCCTGCTCCTGTCTGTAGGCTCTGGTGACGGCGTTCCACCTGAAAGGGCCGGGCCAGGGGCCGGTGCCGGGCAGGACCGGGCATTTGTGTGTTTGCCCCCAGATCTGGTTGTTTCTGGGGACCATCCCACGCCGCACAGAGAAGTCCAGGGCAGAAGGGAGCTGCCAGTGAGCTCTGGTTGGTTCCCACCCACTGCAGAAAACCGTGTGTCCTGCTTCCTGTGGCTCAGAAGCGGGCATCAAGGAGCGGCAGCGTCGGGCCCCCAGGCCCAGCAGGCTTGGCATGCAAGCATCAGGGCTCCCCTTAGGGGGCGACTTGCGATTCAAGTCGGAGCTGGGCGGAGAGTCTTCTGGTCTCGTTTTGACCCGCGTCTCAGCCTCAACGATAAGCTGCGGCGTCGCTGTTAACAGGCACGCTGCCCTGAGCAGTCGCCCGGTGGTGGGGTGGGAGCGCCCGCAGCACGACGGGCGTGTGTTACCATGTGAGTTAGAGGGGCGGCTCCCAGATCTCACTCCCAGTTGAGAGAGGGACCGTCTGCAGAGAGGCTACGCACTCAGTGGTGGGTCGGCGGCAATAGAAGTGGCCGGAAACCCGGGTCCGATTCGTGGTTGTGGGCGTGGGACTCCTGGTGATAAATTTAGGTCCATGTTGTGCATGGCTTCCACCCATCTCCAGCCTAAGTCTTTCGTCATTTTGACTTTCTGGTTGTGGAGTCAGTGGGCCACCTGTGGAAGCTGAAAGTGGTCAAAGCCAGGAGACCTATAAAGAAATAAGTGGCCTTTCAGCTGCGCTGTGTATCTGCTGTCCCCCAGCAGTGTCCCCTTGAGGCACAGAGGCAGGCCTGCCCCGCTGCGGCTGTGTTGTCACCTGCAGGCCTCATGACAGCCCCATGGAGGACCTTCCTGCAGACAGACCCTCCAGCGAGCGGGCCTCGTCACGCGCCAGTCAGGTCCACCGCTCTGGCCCCACAACCTACCCCCAGGCCGGGAGCCTCCCAGCACCACACGGGGCGGGGGGGAGCGGACATGGGTCCCTGTGTCCGGGGTGTCGCCCGGTAGCGGGCGGCCTCTTAGTGAAGGCCACCTTGCTGTGCGCGTGTCTCACAGAAAGACAGGACTTCGAATACGTCTCCCAGGCTGGTGGCACGTGGTGCAGAGTGCACGCCCGTGTCATTCCTGGTGCTGGGTAGCATCACTGTGGCCGGGGCATCCAAGCTGCTCCTGGTGGCCCTGAGAGTGGCAGCGGGCTTCTCCCAGAAGGGGCGGCTGCCGGGACTTCCAGGCAGTGCCGTGGAGTTTCCTCTGTTCTGTGGTGTTTTTGCATCGTCTGGATTTTTTCGTCAAGTGACGTATTTGTGAGTTTTAAAAGTTTGTTTCTCTCCTTTGCAGCGACATGGCCAGCCCAAGGACCCGGAAAGTCCTCAAGGAAGTCAGGGTGCAGGATGAGAACAGCGTGAGCGCCTGCTTTGCTTTGGTGTTTGGGTTGGGGCTTGCAGCCTCCCAGAAGTGGCTTAGAGCACGCAGCCCCAGAGCGTGCCTCCCTGTCACTGTTGGTCCCACCCCACCTCTCCCCTGCACCCTCTTGTGGTCACCCGTTGGGCATGTGGCCCCCTGGGTGAGTTGCACCGTCTCCGCAGGTGTGTTTTGAGTGCGGTGCGTTCAACCCTCAGTGGGCGAGTGTGACCTACGGCATTTGGATCTGCCTGGAGTGCTCGGGCAAGCACCGCGGGCTTGGCGTGCACCTCAGGTCAGCGCCACTCCTCCTGCCGGCCGCGCTCCAGGACCTACCGTCAGGGGCCAGGCCCCAGCGAGGCGCGGGCACCGCCCTGGCCAGCCCCGCGTGCCCCGGGGACCTCTGTGCCTATGTCCCTAGAAGCGCAAGTGCCTGATCCACGGGCGGGGGCGGTCATGGTTGGGTTCCCAGCACTCGAGAACATGACCACTCCTCTGCCCCCAGCTTTGTGCGCTCTGTCACCATGGACAAGTGGAAGGATGTGGAGCTCGAGAAGATGAGAGCTGGTGGGAATGCCAAGTTCAGGCAGTTCCTGGAGTCCCAAGAGGACTACGACCCCTGCTGGTCCCTGCAGGACAAGTACAGTAGCAAAGCAGCCGCCCTCTTCAGGGACAAGGTGAGGCCCGGGCAGTTCCGGGGCGCCCCCACTGGGGCTTCAGCGGCTCCCGTCCACGTAGAGAAGGGCGTGTGGCCTTGTCTGGTGCCCCCTCCCCCACCAGGGAGGCAGGTGGCCTGTAGTTAGCAGGGGTGGAGGCTAGGTCTTTCTGCCCACTCCTCCGTCTGTCTTGGTTAAAACACTCCTGAGGATAGCGGTGCCCCCCAGGGGGTAGACGTGGGTCCTGCAGCACTGCAAACAGACCTGTCGCGGAGTTCGCACCTGGCAGAGGCCCCGCCCGCAGTCCCTGAGCCTGGTGGCGCCGCATGGGGGGCCCTGGAGCTCACCGGAGCCAGTGCCACAGCTGCTCTGGCGGGTCTGGGCTCTCTGACCCGTGTCCCCGCGGCAGGTGGCCACTCTGGCTGAAGGAAAGGAGTGGTCTTTGGAGGCGTCGCCTGCGCAGAACTGGACCCCGCCGCAGTCCAAGACACTGCCGTCCACCGCCCACCGGTAGCCGCTCCGCTGGCCGCGGTCCTTGGCTGGTCCTGACCTTAGCTGTAGCCCAGTTTGAGCTCTTCCCAAAGTCAGTGGGAAAAACAGCCCTTTAGGGTCCCCGAACGCCACGAGCCTTAGCTGCCTGGTGGGTCTGAAAGGAAACCTACCTCTGGCGCTCCTCGGGTGCCGGCCCGGGCACACCCGCGGCCCTGATGCATGCGACGTTCCTGTCCCGCCTGAGGGTCGCCCTCTGCCCCGGAGCGCAGGCCGCTGTGGGTGAGCTGACCCCACGCTGGCCACTGCGCCTTACACCTCGGAGGCTGGTGTTCGGGTGGCTGGTTTTGGGAGGTGCCTTCCTCACACCGGGGTGCCCAGCTCTTCCCCGCCTCCCGTCCCTCGTGTTAGGTCCAGGTGGCCCCATCATTGGACCCCACCCCCCGGGCCACACTGTCTCCCTGCCTCTCATCCTCCTGAGCCACCCTCAGGTAGAGCAGAGTGCAGCTCAGCCTCCTGAGGGACCAGGTGGTCCTGACAGCACCTCCCAGAGGCCCTCGGTGCCGGGCGGGCGTCTGCTGCCCTCTGCTGGCCGCACCAACCCATGTCTTGGTTTCAGGGCCTCTGGGCAGCCGCACAGCTCTACTGCCTCCTCGGACAAGGCCTTTGAGGACTGGTTGGACGAGGACCTTGGCTCCTACCAGGGGTGAGGCCCTGGGGGGTTAGTTGGGGGACCTATCCCGGCTCAGCATGTCAGGACAGGCTATTTGGGAATGGGGTCTGGGGTGGAGGGGCACCTAATACTCAGATGCAGTTTCCGTCCTGGGCTCAGCCTGTCTGCACCACTGCGTGGTGGCCGCGGCCTGGCCGTGGGGTCTCCCTGGCTGGACGCAGCACAGGGGCCTCAGGGAGCAGCACAGTGGCAGCTGTGCTCTCCTGCTAGGGCCCAGGAGAGCCGCTACGTGGGGTTTGGGAACACGGTGCCGCCTCCGAAGAAAGATGAGGACTTCCTCAACAGTGCCATGTCGTCCCTGTACTCGGTGAGTGCCCCACCCCGCTGTGGGGTCCCGTCGTGGGGCGGCCTGTGCTGGTCCCCCCGCTCTTCACCGATGCCTGCGTCATTCAGGTCCCAAAAAGTTTCACTGAGTTACTTTGGCAACAAACGTGTTTTGAGTTAACGAGACACATTTTCTCCAAAGAACAAATGTTCTGCGAAGACCCGGTGTGGCCTTCTCTCCCCCAAGAGCGTCACCCTGCCTGACCCAGCCCTACCAGTGCTCATATTGCGCTGTTGGCCAGCCTGGTGACTACAAGGTTTGGTGGCAGAGGCGCTGGCTCTGAGCTACACGGCTCTAGTGTCCTCCAGGGATAGTGCCCTCAGCCGTGCGCAGTCTCCGCCTGCCCTCTGCTGCTCCCGGCCAAACCGTCATGTTCCAAGGAAACTGTTGCTGGTTTTAGAAATGGCAGTGCTGCCCCGGCTGGTGTAGCTCAGCGGATTGAGTGCTGTCTGCGAACCAAAGGGTCGCTGGTTCGAGTCCAGGTTAGGGCGTGGGCCTGAGTTGCAGGCTAGGTCCCCGGTTGCGGGCGTGTGAGAGGAAAGCAATCGATGTTTTGCTTCCTCTCCTAAAAAAAACAAAAAGTAGCGAAGCATCCGGAAGCTCCAGTGTGGTAGGAGCACCTGCACACGCCGCCGGAGGGCCCTTCCTGGTGGCAGGGCAGAGTCTGCAAAAGGCCGGATTAAGGCAACCAGTGTGGACACTGGGTCCAAGTGAGGACACCCGCGCAACCGTCTGCGCTGTGCGCACACGAGGAAGCCAGCGGTGACTCGGTGGCAGCGGACAGTTCGCCCGCCGCTTCATCCTGCCCTCTCGTGTTGGGCACATCTACTCCGGACGCTCAGGCTCCTCAGCCAGTTACTTAGAACCACCTGCCGCCAGGTCTCCGGGGCCTGGGAGGCAGGCTTGGCACGGGAAACCCGCTCTCCAGTAGGAGCGTCTTCAGAGCAGGGTGCCCCACCCACCCACTTGATGCAGTGTTCCGTGTCTCCTTTGTCCCTTCGCCTGCAGGGATCCGTCCTCATGTCTGAGTGCACGACCCGGTGCTCTGTCCGGAGTGGGCAGTGCTGGCGGAATTGAACACAACGTCCCTGCTTCTGAACAGCTTTCACGGGTGTTGGGGGCTTAGAAAGGACCCCGGACTTAGAAGAGTGCAGTCGCCATGGCCCACCCAGCCTGGGGCTGGTCTGTCCAGAGCGGGCGCCAGACTGCTGCCCCTTGGGGGCGGCGGGGGCTCGGGCGGGGCTGGTAGTGCCCCCCTGTGGTCCAGGCTGGCTCTTCGGAGCCCTTGCCTCCTTCCCGCTGGGTGGCAACGGCCAGGCCTTTGGGAGGGGGCTGGTGCAGCAGCCCAGGAAGCGGCCTCCTGGGCCGTGGGGTGGGATGTGCGTGGGGTGTGACGTGTGGGGCGTGACGTGGGCTGTGCGTCCTTCCAGGGCTGGAGCAGCTTCGCCACGGGAGCGAGCAGGTTCGCCTCAGCAGCCAAGGAGGGCGTAAGTAGCCCGGCCCCCGCAATGCCAGGCCCTGCGGGATGGGCAGCCCGGCTGGCCGGCAAGGAGGGGCTCAGCCCTGTGGTCCAGCCTGCCTCCCCCCACCTCTGCTGGCAGCTGTGGGGGTGGTCCGACACCTCCCAACGGCCCATGTGTGTCCAGGCTCTCCTTCCTCCTGTTACAACAGTGGTGACCAGTGCTGGGCAGTGAGCTGCAGACTGGACCCCGCTGGCCACTAGGGGGCAGTGGTGTGGGCTGGGCTGTGGGCAAGCCTGTGGAAGGTGGGACTGCAGAGGTGCGCCGCCCCCCACCCCCCACCCCCGCACCATGGGCCCCGTGTCCCACAGAGCGAGTAGGATGGTTGGCCCCAGGGGCTGCACGGGTACACCTACCCTCGCCAGCCTCCCTCCAGTGGGGGCTGGCCTCCAGGCATCTTTGGTCGCGGGCCCTGGGAACGGCCACATGGCATCTGCAGGTGGGCCCGGGACAGCATGTCTGTTTCTCTTCCAGGCTACGAAGCTGGGATCCCAGGCGAGTCAGAAGGTAATGGGAGCTCCCTGCACCCTGAGCCCTGGGAAACCCCTAGTCGGGTGTCCCGCTCAGTGTCTGGGGTGCCCTGGTGGTGGGCCCTGTGCTGAGGGAGGGGACAGTGCTGTGTGCCCCTTGGCACTGACCAGCCTGTGTGGGAATCTGCCTCCCAGACTCACGGCAGTGTGCTGTGTGCCAGGGCCCTGCGGGCTTGGTAGATCAGGTGAGAGGCTGCTCCCACTTGGGGCCTATGGGGCCGAGGCCGTCCCCCCATTGGCTGCAGCTTGGGTGCTGGGCGGCCGCGAGGCCGCGGCAGAGCCTCCTGGTCAGGAAGGGCCTGCCTACCTGCCTGCCTGCCGGCAGCGGAGGCTCGGGGGGCCGGGGCTGGGCTGTGTGCCCGATCAGTCTTCTCTCCACAGAGGTGGGGGCTCTGGTTTCAGCCCATTTTTCTTCAGATCCTGGTGGGGGTCTCTGACGGACCCACCCAGGGTCAGGAGTCAGACTCGGGAGCAGGCAGCAGGAGGGCTGCCCCAAGCCGAGTGAGGGAGTGACGTCTCCCCCGGCTGCAGGGGCTCCTGCCCCGCTCTGTGAGCCCCCACAGTGGGTCTGGGCAGTGGCCAGCGGGAGTGGGTGCAGGCAGCGTCAGCAGCAGGAAAGGCTGCTCCGAGGTCACTCGGGGGCTGCCGGGTGGGTGCTACTGACGCATCTCGCGGTGCCTCCCGGGGGGCACCTGTGCTGCTCTACTGCCTCGCTCTCTCCCCTTTCTCCCCGCCAACCCCCGTGCCGCTGGGTAAAGTTCTGGGGTTCCAAGCCGCAACCAGAGCCGGTAAGGCCCCGTGTCTGCCCCCAGCATGCCGCCCCATCCCTGCGCTGGCTCCAAGCCGCCCCACGTGCTGCGGCCTGTGTCACATCTGTGCTCACGTGTGCTTGTGCTCAGAGCTTCTCGCGGCCTGACGGGCTCCTGTCCGGCCTGTGCACGCCGCTCGGGGACCCGCGCTTGCCCCCGCGACCCAGAATGCAGAGGGGCACCGGCCCGGGAGCCCCGGCAGCCGCCTGCCAGGACTTTCAGGGTGCGGTAGCCTTGACCCAGACCCTCCAAAGGCACTGTACTGCAGGAGCGAGACCCTGACACCCACTCTGTTGTTTGTCCTGCCTCCGTCCCCACCCGAGCGGGCCTTGGGCCTCTGGTCAACTGGCGGGGCTGGCTCTGTCCCTTTCCCGCCAGCCGGCTCCCGAGCACCTGCGGCAGGGCAGGTGGGGCTCAGGCTGGGCTGCTGGAGGTGCGCCCCTGGCATCTCAGGGAGCGTGTGACCCGCTGTCCACACGTGGGCTGTCCTCACTGGACAGGACCTGCAGGCTTTGGAGGGGGTGGGTCCTGGAGGAGATGACCGGACAGGGTGCGCCCTGGGCCGTCCCCACATGGCTGCACGGCGGGGCCGTGTGTCCTGCATCATCCACGGCTGCGTGGCTGCTGGGAGATGGGACGTCCTGGGGATTGGTGGACTGCTCGCCACCACTGCCTGCAGAGCTGGTGGCCGCTGTGCTGACCCTCATCCGGGGGTGCATGTGGCACCAGGAGCCCCCCAGTGCTCTTCTCATGGCGTCTGTCCTCCTCGCAGGCATCAGAACTGGGCCACAGTCTGAACGAGAACGTCCTCAAACCTGCCCAGGAGAAGGTAACAGGCCGTCTCCCGACGCCAGGTGCCCAGGCTGTGTGCTCCCCTCGTCCCAGGGCTCAGAGGGGCCCCCAGAGCTGGTGGCCCAGAGGTGACCTGCGCTGGGCAGAGGCTCCCAGTGGGCCATGCAGCCCGTCTCTGGGAGGGCGTGGGCACTGCTGAGACCAGGGGAGAACACAGTGTGAGGCCAGCATGGAGGCAGCGGGTCACCAGCTCCCACTCTTACCCGCCCTCCTGGAGTTGGGGTCACGGCAGGGCAGTGTGCTCCCCAGTGCAGCTGCCATGGGGACGTCGTCCTTGGTGGGTCAGGGTGGCTGGCTTCCGCCCTTGGCTCATGACACTGTCTGGCCCACGTAGGTGAAGGAGGGAAAGATCTTTGATGATGTGTCCAGTGGGGTCTCTCAATTGGCGTCCAAGGTAGGGCGCCTGCCAACCTGCAGGCACCACTGAGCGTCTCCACATTCCGGGAGCCGAGGGCCAGGCGCATCGCGCCCCAGGTGCTGCTGTGCTGGGAGGGCAGGCGGGCCCTCAGTGCCGACGGCTGCAGAATGTGGAGATGGCCCCGCGGGGCGGCACGGCCTCTAACCTGTCGCTTTTCCTCTGTCCCCTTCTTGCTGCCACTGACCGTCCCCGGTGAGTGCTGGCCCCCTGGGCCTGCTGCGACTCCTGTGTCTGTCTCCCCGCAGGGTGGGTGTGTGTGAGCCCATGGCCCCACCTCCTGTGCCGGCCCTCGAGCTGCCCTGGCTCCTGGGGGCCGGGCCCCGCCCTGGCCAGGCAGCCGGCCTGCCCTCAGACCCCGGCTGGTGAACCGCGGGGATGGCAGGGAGGGCCACATTGCTGCCTCTCAGAGCTTCGCTGGGCCTGGGAGCAGAGACCTTGGGGTGCTCTGTGTCTGAGCCTGGCTCATCTGCACCCCCACCCGCTTCCAGGTCCAGGGCGTTGGTAGCAAGGGATGGCGGGACGTCACCACCTTTTTTTCTGGTCGAGCGGAGGACCCCTCAGACAGGTACACCAGGTCCCTGTCCTGACGTGCCCCGTCCCACGGGCTTTCCCCGCGGAGTCTCTCAGAGGCGGTCGCATCAGGGCTCTGGGGGTCCCAGGGAAGGAGCCCAGGAGGTGCGGCGGCCGATCTGCCCCTGCCCCTCGCTTGGCACCCTCCCCGTGACTCCAGAGGCTGCTGCTGCCCTGGGCTGGAGGGGGTCTCAGCCCACGCCCTGGGGGCAGGCCGAGCTGAGCAGGAGGCCTTGTGCAGAGGGCGGCGGGGCTCCTCGGTGGCCGTCTGCCGCATCGCCCAGCCCAGCACTCACGCTCTGCACTCTGCTCGAGCCCGGGCCTTCCTGCCGCGCCCAGGCTACGTTCTTCCCCCCCGACCCACAGGGGGACCCTGAAGGTCTGATGGGCAGGTGTTTGGGGCTGGCCCCAGTGGACGGTGCCAGTCCACTCCCGGACGGGACATGCTCCCCTTGGCCACGGGCTGAAGGCCACTACTTTCCCCTGATGTGCTGGCCTCGGCCCTTTGAGGTGCCTCTGCCTGGGCGGGTGCTGGAACTCGGGCACGGGGGCCCGTCTGGGTCTCTCGCAGGCGCCCACTCTCCCCACGCTCCAACGTGAAGACATCGGGGCCGCGGGGTGTTCAGGGGAGGTGCCGAGGGGAAGCAGGGGGCTTGGGAAGCAGCTGCTCAGAGCCCCCCTCTCTCCAAGACCCTCCGAGGGCCAGAGCTACCAGAACAGCGCCACCGACCAGAGCTTCTGGGAGACCTTCGGGAGCCCTGACCCCGCCACCAAGGCCCACAGGTCCCCGAGCAGTGACAGCTGGACGTGTGCAGATGCCTCTGCCGAGAGGCGGAGCTCAGACAGCTGGGACGCATGGGGCCTGGGCTCCGCGTCCAGCCACAGGAGCAGCGACAACAGCGATGGCACGGAGGCCTGGGCGGGCGGCGGGGAGGGCCCAGCCAAGCCCACTGGGAAGGCAGCGCCCCGGGCCGCGCAGGTGGACGAGGGCTGGGACAGCCAGGACTGGTAGTCGCAGGGGCAGCCGCACGTGTGCACGGGGCACCCCCGTCCCCTTCCACCCAACCCAAGGAGCGCCCGCTGCGACATGAAGACGGCACTGTGGGCGGGACTCCACGCAGGGGTTTCGGCGCTGGGAGGCTCGCTCTCCAGGCCCAGCGGCCGCAGTGGACAGAGGCTGGGC
>PVJD01006056.1:0-104579 GCA_004026545.1 Mormoops blainvillei | reverse complement strand
CCGATTCTGAGGTACCAAAAAGATGCAAATAAAATGGCACCTAATCCAAATGCTATGGTAATGACAATATTACAAATAGAGTGCAAAGACTGAAAAACCTCTGTCAGAAGTTTTGACAGATCCAGTAGAAAATAAAAATTAAGGAACCAGGTGAAGTGAATAAAATAATAAAGCCATTTTGTTTCTGAAGTACCTACAGATGAAGATTTGGCTCTGCTCCATGAGACGGTGAAATCAACAGGGGAAGAGGGAAAAGACAGGCAAAGAAGCCCAGGACTGCACGCAGCAGGACTGCTGAGACAGTGTGAGGGACAGTCTTCTGGGTGGGACTGAGGGGTGGGAATGTCAGCTGACCGTGGGTCCTTTGTCCTCCATGTTGGTTTTCCTTGGTAAATGGCACTTCCATGCATGCTTCTCAAATCTTCTGTGGCACGTGTCCCCAGTTTCCTGGTAGGACTCAGACTGAGACAGACAACTGAACATGGCATGTTCAAAATAATGGCTCCTGGTCTCCCTCCCTAGCACCTTCTGCCTCAGCCAGTGACAACTGCATGATTATGGTCACAAAACAAAAAACCCTCTCCTCGAATAATCAAAGGGCCATAAAGTGCCCTTGAACATAACTGATACCATTTCTGTTGTTACTTAGTGCATGTTCCTTACTTTCAAAATTGGCTGTCCTTTTCTGTAGACCAAAGACAAGTGACAAAAGTCTATTTTTGCCCCTGTTCACCAGTCTTCATTTGGACATGCTGGGACCAGGTCAGCTCACTGCTACTGACCTTATCCAGGGCCAATGAAAGGCTCTTCAGCTTCTCCCTGAGGAACTGATCCTCTCCTGCGGACCAATTGCTATGGATTTTCAGGAAGGAGAGGCAACTTTCAGTGCCTGGACAGGCACCTCTGCACACCTGATGATCCTGTTGATGGTCGGGGCCAAATGGTGCTTTTTGTGCTCCCACCCCTGCCCAGGGGCATTTTATTCCCTCCCCATTAGACCCTCTGCTGCACACCATGACCCAGTCACACAGGAAGCACTTCCATCCAGGGTCCAGACTCCTTGGCAGAGACTTGTCACACACACCATTGTCCCTGTCCCCAGGCAGGGCCACTACCCAGTGGCTGGCAGCCTCCTGACTCCTCAGCCACATCCCTAGGGGCCCAGCCTGAGCCGCAGAGGGATGAGAATCCCAGGGAGCCACAGGAAACAGAAGACAGAGGGGCACGGGGCCATGGGAAATGAACAGAGGGGCTATATGATCTGGGTTGCCGCCCTTGGTTGCGGGGCCAGGCTCAGGGATGGGAGGTGGAGGGTGGGTGGAGGAAGGCCCTCTCCCCACACTGTGTTATAATCAGGCAGGCAGTGCCTGGCTTCCTGGTGACCAGTCCCAGTTAATAGCTTTCCGTCTCAGCCATGACCTTATCCCACCAAGGGTTTTAAAGCTGTTGGTTGTAAGGTCACTTTTATTTCTGAGCTGACACAGAGTTTGATTCTCGCAAGTTCAAACTAGGTCAGGGACAAAACAGACTGCAATGCTCTTGCCCAAAGAGCAGAAAGTTCTTGCACTGAATGATATGGAGGGCCTGAGTCTGGCAGCTCTCCAGCTTTCATCTAGACACAGGGGCACATCTGCAGCATGCACCCTCCCATCCACGTAAACAGGCATGTGAACCTGGGGGCCACTCTCAGATTGCAAGAGGGTAATGACCTTGTCCCCAGCCCCAATGAGCCCCTCACCTCAGACACCACAGACCTCTGAAGCTTTCCAACACAGAGGGCACGCCCCAATATGTGCACACGTGCAGGTGATCAGCTCCCTCTGCTTCCAGAAACTTGTCTGCCTCTCCCTGTCAAGAATTCAGGGCCCACACCTGGCCCCTGGATGCACAAGAAAGCTCATTGGAAGCCCCTTGGGCAGTCACTCACTCAGCCTCATCTTGCTGGTGCAAAAAGAACAGGACAATGGGGCCATGCCTATTGCCAACATGGGGAACTTCACCTGTGGTAAAACTGGCTCCAGTTTGCTGAGTGTTACAGCAAACTTCACCCACAAAGGAAGGCCCTGAGCCAGGCTACAGATCAGGGAATTGGTTAAAAGTCCTGGGGCTCAAACCCCAACTCTTCCTCTTCGCAAAGAAAGATTTGTGATGAAATAAGGGTAAATTCTGCAGGATATTTCCCAATCGTGCCAACCCTGGAGCAAGACTTAAGGGCACTGCTATAAGAATAATCACCGAATCAGACTATTCTAGCTAAAACCACAAGTCATGGAAGACTACCTACTCCATAGAGACAGCTGAATGCCAGCGAGGTCAGGCAACTTTCTCAATCTAGGACAAGAGTCAAGGTGTCCTGACCCCAGGGCTTGTGTCTCACATGAGTCTTGACGGGCTGGGCACCATACCTCTGCCCTTGCATCTCAACATCTGCCTTGGCTAGTGGGGCACAGCTAAAACAGTGCTGAGAGAGAAAAAACATGGCACTAAGTGCACACATGAGAGAAGGTGAAAAGGTACACTTTGGTACTCAAACTTTCACCTCAAGAACCTAGAAAAAGAAGAGCAAAATAAACCCGACATAAGCAAAAGAGAGAAAATAATGAAGGTAAGAGAAAAATCAATGGAATTGAAAACAGAAAAACAGAGGAAAAAAAATCAGTGAAACTATGAGTTGTCTCTTTGAAAAGATCAATAAAATTGACAAAACTCTAACAAGATTGACAAAGAGGAAATGAGAAGACACAAATTACTAATACCAGGAGGGAAACAGAGGATGTCACTACAGATAAAATCATGAAAAGGATGATAAGGAAATGTAGCCGACCCTTGAACAACATGGAGATTAGGGTCACTGACCCTTTGCACAGTCAAAAATCTGCTTATAACTTTTGAGTCCCCCTAAACTTAACTACTAACAACCTCCTGGTCACCAGAAGCCTTACCGATAACATAAAACTACTTAACATATTGTGTATGTTACGTGTGTGTGTGTGTGTGTGTGTGTATAATGCTTATCAATACTGTCAAAGGCTATGGTTTGTCTGAGTCTTTTCAAACTGGCGATTGAAAAAAAATCTGTGTATCCCCGGACCCATGCAGTTCAAACGCATGTTGTTCAAGAGTCAGCTGTACTATAAAAAACTTTATTCACACAAATATGACAACTTAGATGATATGAACCAATTCCTCAAAGAAGTAAAAACTGTCACAACTAAACCAATATGAAATAGACAATTTGCATAACCCTGTAACTATTACGGAATTGAATTTATACTGTACTTCAAAAATGAAATCTCCGGGCTCAGATGGTGTACTGAAGAATTGTACCAAAAATTCAAAAAAGAATTCACACCAATTATACACAATGTCTTCCAGAATACCGAAGAGGAGGAAATATTCCCAATTCATTGTATGATGCCAGCATTACTTGGATGACAAAATCAAAGATAGTGCCAAAAAGAAACTGTAATAGCACACCTTTTCTCATGAATATAGATGCACAGAATTCAGCAATATAAAGTAAATTATTAACAAAATATTAATAGAATTCAACCATATATGTGTGTAAATATATATATAATATACACATATCCTGATCCTAGATGGCAGTGAAGTAGGTGGAAGTTACACTCACCTCCTTGTAGGACCAAATTAGAATTGCAACTAAATTATAGAACAATCAACCTGGAAAACCAACTGAAGACTAGCTGAACAGAGGACTCAGAAGCTGTGCCAAGACTGGTAGGAAGGCCAGAGACTCAAAAGGAGCTGGCCCCGCACAAACACGTGGCAGTTAAAAATCCAGAGGGATATATCAGCTGAGGAGCAAAGGGTGTCAACCCCAGTCCAGAGTCCCCAGCCCAAAGTACCAGTGCTGGGAAGAAGAGCCCGCATAACACCTGGCTTTAAAAATCAGCGGGAATTCCATGTGCCAGGGTGAGACGGAAGACTGACAGAAAGCCAGGTGCCCTCTTGATAAGCTAGTGAACAAAATCTTGGTTGCGGTCACTCACCCTGGACTCTAGCAGAGGGACAGTGGCTCAGAGCGGACTGGATTTGTACCGGGAGAGATTGGGTTGTGTGGTTTTGGGGAGAAGGGCTGGAGAGACAGCCACCAATGTCCTTGTGCCGAGTTCCTCTTCCACGCTGCCTGCAGATGCCATTTTTTTTCTGGGTTGGGCAATCACCCCTATACGAACATCAGCCTGGAAGAACACATTAGCTTCACCCTCTCAACTCCCTGCAGCCCCTCCCTGCCAAGTTCCCACCCTGCAGAGGAATTAGCTAGCTGCAGCTATCTGGGATCGCATTGCAGGCTTCCTAGGAAGGCTCTCGGGGAGGTCAGGGCTGACTCAAGGGGCATTAAGAGGTGTACAGGGAGAGACTGAGTAAAGTGGCATTAGGATGAGGGTCAAATTTATTGTGCACCCAACAGGTGCCATCTCCCAACAGCATCAGCCTGAGAAGATGCACTATCTCCACCCTCCTGATGCCCCGTGGCTCCGCCCTGCCAAGCTCACAGGATGCAGAGGAGCCTGCTAGCTGTGGCCAATCTAGGCCTGCATAGCAGTCTTTCTTGGAAGGTTCTTGAGGAGGTCTGTGCAGACTCAGGGGGTGTCAGAGATGTGCCTGGAGAGACTGAATTGTCTGGCTTTGGAGAGAGGTCCACTCTCCCCATGTCCCACACGTCCTAACTGGTGCCACCATTCCTGTGTCCAATCTTAATCTGTTTTAACCTGATAAACTCTACTGGCCTCGTCCTGATGACTCCCTGAGATCCTGCCCCCTTGCAAAAGTCTGGGGGCCACAGGATGGTGGTGGCTGGCCTTGGTGTACCCTTAGACTTTTGATGAGTGGCCTCAGGCACAGCACTTGCACTGAGTTTGAATCTGTGTTAATCCAGTGAACCCCACTCGCCCTACCGGGTGGCTCAGAACCTGCCTCACACAATGGGTGCACTGCCAGAGGCTCCTTCAGTGGCTGAGCCTGAAAGGTAGTCGGCAAGAGGAGGTGGACCTTGGGGTGCCTTTGGCCTTTTACTGATCTGTCCCAGGCTCATTGTTGCTGGAAGCAGGCCTGGGTATGCAGATTGGTCCCTCCCACATGCACCCAGGCCCAGCAGAGGTGGCCACCAACTGTGGATCGCTTTGTAGCTCCAAACATGTAGCCCAAGGCCAGTCGCAGGCAGCATCTGACATTGACCTGCATCAAAGTCCCTCTCAAAAGGCCCCAAAACCAACACACCTGGTGGCTGGCTTCACCACATCATAACATGATCAGATTAGCTCCGTAAACAGCACACCAAAAGGGAGAGCTCAATAGGCACCCAAGCCTGCTGAGGCAAATTCGACCTCAAGAGGTCAGCACCCACACAGCCGCTCCTACATGGTGGTCAAAGTCAATCCTCACAGTCGGCCAGCTAAAGAGCCAACCCCATCCAAAGATGAACCGATAGCAGTTAAGACTATTAAGACTAAACTACAACAGAAGGGCTCACATAACCCATGTACGGGACATCCTGGAGCACCTAGCTTAGGTGATCAGGGAGACTGCACCACTGAGACCCATAGGACACTTCCTACTACATAAGGCCACCCTACCAAGACTGAGAGACATAGTAGCAAATCTGCATAATACACAGAAAAAAAAAGTTCAAAGAGGCAGCCAGAATGGGGAGACAAAAACACATGCCCCAAATGAAAGTAAAGAACAAATCCCCACAAAAAGAACTAAATGAAATGAGGGCAAGCAATCTACCAGATACGGAGTTCAAAACAATGGTTATAGGATTCTCAAAAGGCTTAGTGAAAACTTTAACAAAGAGACAGCAGGCATGAAAAAACATGCAGACCAAAAAAAGTACCAGTCAGAAACATAGAACACAATTTCTGAAATAAAGAATACACCAGAAGGAATCAACAGCAGACTAGAAGTAGCAGAGGATCAAATTAGCGATTTGTAAGACAAGGTAGCAGAAAACAGCAAATCAGAACTCAGAGAGAAAAAAAGAATAAAAAAAAAAAATGAGTACAGTTTAAGGCACTTCTGGAACGACATCAAGAGTGACAACTTCTGCATCAAAGGGGTACCAGAAAGAGAAGGGGGAGAGCAATAGATTGAGAACCTATTTGAAGAAATGATAACTGAAGAATTTCCTAACCTGGTGAGGAAAAAGACACAAAAGTCCTCTCATAGTTCCTCTTGGAAGGGCCGGAGCACGGACTAACTAGGACTCACTCCCCCTGAGCTCGAGAGCGGGGTCAGCAGTTTGCAAGGCACCAGAGACATATGGACAAGAGCCGAACTGTTCAGCATAAGGGTCCGAGCTGGGGGGAACAGCTTTCTCTCAGGCAGAAGTGCTGGCTAAGGCCCTTGTTCCTTTGACGAGCCCTCCCACCACAGAGCTAACAGGCAGGTGCCAGATCTGAGACTCCACCAACCTGGCTCGCACTGTTTGCCCCATCCTGGTGATTCCGACACCCCACGATGCCCAACGTTAGGGCCCACCCAAGCAGTTTCCAGAGGCTTTTCCATTTGAATGGCCTGTCTTGGCTTATGCTTCAGATTTTCCTAAAATCTATCAGACAAGAAGGATCTGGCTTCAGTAAGCCCCATACCTCTCGCTAAGGGGCCCCAGCCCCAGTACCAGCATCAGCTGGCCTTGATTTACAGCTTGGCCTTACCTGGGCACCTCCAAGCCCAGCACAAGAAGTAGCCATCTGCAGATCACTCTGCAGCTCATGCCGGTGGCCCCGGGCACAACACAGGCAATGGCTGACCTTGGCCTGTACCTCCTGGGAGGCTCCAGAGCCAGTGCAACCAGTGGACAGCTTCGGACCATGTCAAAGCACCACCACCTGCCACCTCCACAAGCAACACACTCAAGGGGTAGACTCAGCAAGCACCGGCACCCTGCTGAAGTAAGTCCTTCTCTGTGGGGTAGGCCCCTGCACAGCTGATCCTCCACGGTGGTCAGGGGTTGGTGGTCAGCGGTAGCAGCCAGTCCTTGCAGCTGATTTGCTAGGGGGTAAATCCCTCCCATTGCCGTGCCAACAGCAATTAAGGCAAAACTACAAAAGAAGGGTGTATACAGCCCACACATCAGGCACACCTTGAGTGTCCAGCTTGGGTGATTGGGGAAGGCTGTGTCATGGGATCCTACAGGACCCCTATGCTATGAGGCCACTCTACCAAGCCTGGGAGAAGTAGCAGCTTCACTAATACATGGAAACAAACACAAGTAGGCTGCCAAAATGAGGGGGGAAATGGCCCAAATAAAAGAACAGAACAAAATTCCAGGAAAAGAACTAAACAAATTGGAGGCAAGCAATCTACTAGATGCAGAGTCCAAAACACTAAATATACAGATGCTCAATGAACTTATTGAGAACTTCAACAGCATAAGAAAGGACGAGTCTGAAATGAAGGATGCACTAACTGAAATGAAGAAAAATTTATAGGGAATCAACAGTAGAGTAGGTGAAGGCGGGAATCAAGTCAGCAATTTGGAATATATAGAAGAAAAAAAAAAAAGGAAACCCAATCAGAACGGGGGGGAAAAAAACACACTTAAAGAATAAGGATAGTGTGAAGAGCCTCTGGGACAACTTCAAGCATACCAACACTCACATCATGGAGGTGAAAGAAGAGAGAGAGCAAGAAATTGAAAACCCATTTGAAAAAATAATGATAAAAAGCTTCCCTAACCTAGTGAAAGAAATAGACATAGAAGTCCAGCAAGTGCAGAGATTCCCAAACATAATGAATCCAAAGAGGCCCACACCAAGACACATCATAATGAAAGGCACAAGTTTAAAGACACGGAGAGAATCTTAAAAGAAGCAAAAGTAAAGCAGTTAGTTACCTACAAGGGAGCTGCCAGAAGACTGTCAGGCAACGATTCCAAGATGGCTGCAGAGTAGCTAGAAAGCCTGCGCACTCCCTCCCTGCCCCAGACCAGACTTGCTGCTCACCCGCAGAGCAATCAACTTGAAAAACCAGTTGAAGTGTAGCTGACCTAAAATTCCATAAACAGGAGCATGGAGGAAGATGGAGGAGACAAAGACAGGGTGAGCCCCTCACAGTGGTGTGGCGGCTGAGAAGGTGAGGGGATATAGCAGCAACCGGAGCTCCCTTTCCCGGGAGTGTAGGGGTCTCGGTCCCATGCAGTGGTTCTCAATACACAGCAATGCAGGCAGAAAAGGGAGCCCTCCTACCATGGGGCGGTGGGAATCAGTGGGGGTTAATTCGGTCCACCAGGGAGACTCAAGGAACATCATTCTAGGGTAGGGGTGAGCCCATTTTTACAACACTAGCTTGGGAATTTTGCTCCAATCTGTGACAGATGGAGGGGCCACGCGGCAGTTTGGGAACGGGGAAGGGGTGGCTAAGTACACGCAGAAGTGACTTTGAGGGGGCCCTCTATCCTCTGCAAGAGCTTTGCTCAGGGAGTCGGTTAGAGTTCAGACTGTGTGGCTTGAAGAAGAGGACCGGCCTGGACTGCGTGGGTGGCACCCCTTCCCCCACCTGCTGAATCACTCGGCCTGCCCTGGCCTGCCATTGGTTGCCTGAGGCAAAGGGGTGCAGCACTAGGCTGAAAACGAGGCCCCCTTCTTCTGTTAGAAGCGCGGGGGAGTGAGAGACATTTGGCCAGTTCGGAGCTTGGGCAGAGCTGGGAGTTTCTACCCATCCCTGCTCTCAAGGGACACCCAGGGAGAGATTGGAGTGCCAAGCGGGCCTGAATTTTTATTTATTTATTTATTTATTATTTATTTATTTATTTATTTATTTATTTATTAATTTATTATCTCCCTTCTGCTTGGTTAGGTGGCGGGGAGCTGTGAGCGAGCCATGCAGAACTGGGTTTTTGTGCCTGGCTCCCAGGGAGGCTTCTGCCTGGGAGTCAGATGGGTTTGTGCTGCCCTCCCGGCTACATTAAGGGGAAACAGAACAAGCTCCTCAGCGAGTCCAGTCCAGCGCAGCCATGGAGAGGAGAGGAAGGACCTGCAACGGCCCCAAAGTGTGGGAGCACCACCCCCGATACTGTTTGAATCACCCCTGCCAGATCCCGGGTACCTCCGGTGACTGCACTTCCAAGGGAGAAGGGTAAGCACCTCAGAGCAGGGACATTCAAAGGGCGAGACCCATGCAGACCCGGCCTCTGGGCTCCAGAGGCCCCACCAGCCAGTCTATTAGAAGCTCCACCTTGACAAACATGCCAAGCACCAGGCGGACACAGTCTGACATTGGTTTGCTACACAGGCCTTCTCGGGAGACCTGTGACCAGCACAACAAGCGGCCGGCTTCGGACAATGTCAGCGCAGGACCCAAGGGGTTTCACAAACAGTGTATCCAGAGAATGACAGCAGCAGGCACAACAATCTGGTGAGGAGAACCACACTTTTTTCTTTCTTAATGTTTTCTTTATTTTCTCTTTTTCTATTTTATTTTTTCTTTTCTTCTCTTTTTTTTCCTTTCTTATCTCTTATTCTCTCTTTCCTTTTCTTACCTTATTTTTCTCTTTTTAATTTATTTTTCCTGTTTTTCTTTTCCTCTTCTTTATTTAATCAATATATATGTGTGTGTGTGTGTGTGTGTGTGTGTATATATATATATATAAAATTATTTTCTTTCTCTTTTTCTTTCCTGTCATATTCTCTTTCCCATTTCCTTTTTCCCTCTCTAATTCTTTTTGTTTCTTGTCTTTTATTATGCGTTTTGTTTATTTTTTATTTTTTGTAGTTTTTGCCCTTTTTTATTTGCGGATTCTTTGTTGTTTTTGTTGTTGTTTGTTTTTGTTGAGGAGCTTTTTTGTTTTGTTTTGTTTTGTTCTGTCAGCACTTGTATCATAGTTTGTACAATGTGGTCAAGGTTGAGCCTCACAGTCAACTAGCCTGAGTGTCAAGCCCATCCATGAATGTGACAGCAACAATCAAGAACCAGTTACAATGGGCTCGTCCACATAACCCCACACGAGTGTCATCCCTATAATACCCAGCTCAGGAGATGAAGGAAACTGCACCACTGAGTCCCACAAGGCACGTACTAAGAAGGTCACCCCACCAAACCTGGGAGTCATAGCAGCCCCATTTAACACTTAGACACAAACACAAGACAGCCAAAATGGGGAGACCAAGAAACAGGCCCCACATGACAGAAAAGGAGGAATCACCAGAAAAAGAGCTAAATAAAATGGAGATAAGGAACTTATCAGACACTAAGTTCAAAATAGTGGTTATAAGAATGCTCAACAACATGAAAAAAATAAAACAAAACACAGAAACCCTGAATCGTAACCAATAGGAAACGAAGAGTAACATATCTGAAATAAACAATACACTGGAAAGAATAATCAGTAGACTAGATGAAGCAGAAGATCAAATCAGTGAATTATAGGTAACGATAGTAAAAATCATTCAATCAGAGCAGCAAAAAGAAAAAAAGAGAATTAAAAAGCAGGGGATAGTTTAAGGGACCTTTGGGACAACATGAAACATAACAACATTCACATCATGGGGGTACCAGAAGGAGAAGAGAGAGAGGAATGGATAGGGAATCTGTTTGAAGGAATAATAGGAATAATGAGAGAATACTTCCCTAGCCTGGTAAATAAAAAAAAAAAAAAAATCACGAAAGTTCAGAAAGCACAGTGAGTCCCGATGAAGATGAACACAAAGAGACCCACACCAAAATGCACCATAAGACTAAAGACAAAGAAAAAACCTTAAAGACAGCAAGAGAAAGACAGTTAGTTACCCACAAGGGAGTTCCCGTAAGGCTGTCAGCTGATTTCTCAGCAAAAACACTATAGCCCAGAAGGGAGTAGCATGAAGTATTCAAAGAAATGAAAAGCAATGATCTGATACCAAGATTACACTAGTCAGCAAGCCTGTCGTTTAAAATTAAAGATGAAATATAGGGCTTCTCAGAAAAAAAAAAAGGCTAAAATAGTTCATTACCATGAAACAAGCATTGCAAGAAATAGTAAAGAGAATGCGTAAAAGGAAGAAATGGCGGTGGGGTGGAGAAAAATAGGCATAAATTATAAAAATGTCAATAAATAATTAACAGCAATAAAAACCTTAAATGTAAATGGATTAATTGTTCCAATCAAAAGACATAGGGTAGCTGAATGGATAAGAATACCTGACCCATATATATGCTGCCTACAAGTGACCTATGTCAAAACAAGAGATTCACACAGGCTGAAAGTAAAGAGAAGGGAAATATATCCCATGCAAATGAAAACAAAACAAAACAAAAGCTGAGGCAGCAATACTTATATCTGACAGAAGTAGACTTCAAAACAAAAGCCATACCAAGAGACAAAGAAGGTCACTATATAATACTGAAGGGACCGATCTAACAAGGGAATGTAACCCTGGTAAACACATATGCACCCAACGTAGGAGCAGTTAAATATTTATTTTAAAAGGCTCTTGGTGGACTTTAAGAGAGAGAGTGACAGCAATACAGTCATAGTAGGGGACTTTAACACCCCATTGACATCAATGGATAGATCTTACAGACAAAAAAAGCCCCAAACAAACAAACAAGGGAAAAACGACTTTTAATGACACACTAGATCAAATAGATTCAATTGATATTTACAGAACATTTTATCCCAGAGCAGCAGAATATACATTGTTTCTAAAGTGCAAACGTAACATTTACAAAGATAGACCAAATGTTAAGACACAAAATTAGTCTTAACAAATTCAAGAAGATTGAAATCATATCAAGCCTCTTCTCAGATCACAGTGGCATGAAGCTAGAAGTCAACTACAATAAAAATAAACTAAAAAACACATGGAGGCTAAATAGCATGTTGTTACACAATGAATGGATTACCAATAAGATCAAGGAAGAAATGAAACACGACCTGAAAACAAATGAAAATGAACACAGAAAAACCCAAAATCCATGAAACACGGTGAAAGCGGTCTTTAGAGGGAAGTTCAGAGCCTTGCAGGCCTATCTCAAGAAGCAAGAAAAATCTCAAATAAACAATCTAATGCTACACTGAAAAGAATTAGAAAAAGAGCAAAGAGAAAAGCCCAGAGTAAGTGGATGGAAAGAAATATGTAATAAAGATCAGAGCAGAAATAAATGACATAGAGACTAAAAAAACAATACGGAGAATATCAACGAAACCAAGAGTTCCTTCTTTGGAAAGGTCAATGAGATTGATGAACCTTTAGCCTGACTCATGAAGAAACAAAGAGAGAGAACCCAAACAAATAAAATCAGAAATGAAAGAGGCAAAGTAACAACGAACAGCACAGAAGTACGAAGGACTGAAAGAAAATACTATGAACAACTATATGCCAACAAATTTGAAAACCTGGCTGAGATGGACAATTTCCTAGGGGCATACCATCTGCCAAACTCAATGAGGAGGAATCAGAAAAACCGAATAGACCGATAACGACTAATGAAATTGAAGCTGGGGGGCGGGGGGGAACCTCCCAGCTAAAAAATGTCCTGGACCAAATGGCATCACATACAAATCTTACCAAACACCCAAAGAAGAACTAACACCTATTGTCCTCAAACTATTCCAATAAATTCAAGAGAAGAAAAAACTTCCGAGTTCTTTTTTTTTTTTTTTTTTTCCTACAAGGACAGCATTATTCTAATTCCAGAACTGGATGAAGACACTGTAAAGAGGGAAAGCTAAAGGCCAATATCCATGATAAGCAGAGATGCTAAGATCCTCAACAAAATATTAGCAGAATGACCCTGGCTGGTGTGGCTCTGTGGACTGACTGCTGGCCTGCAAACTGGAAGGTCATAGGTTCAATTCACAGTCAAGACACATGCCTGGGCTGTGGACCAGGTACCTAGTTGGGGGTGTGGGAGAGGCAACCGATTGATGTTTCTCTCCTTCTCTTTCTCCCTCCCATCCCCCCCCTAAAAATAATAAGTAAAATATATTTTTTTAAATTACCAAAATGGAATCAGCAATACATTAAAAAGTTCATACAATATGACCGAGTGTAATTTATTCTGGGAACGCAAAGCTGGTACAATATTTGCAAATCAATAAATGTGATATATCACATAAACAAGTCACATGAACATATAGCTAGATGCATTCAATAAATTTCAGCACCCATTACGATAAAAACTCTCAGCAAAGTGGGAATAAAGGGATCATACCTCAACACAGTTAAAGGCCATATATGACATACCCACAGCCAACATAATACTTAATGGGCAAAAACTAAGTGTTTCCCTTAAGATCAGGAACAGCACAGGATGTTCACTTTCAACACTCCTACTACTCAATATAGTACTGGAAGTCTTAGCCACAACAATCAGACAAGAAGAAGAAATAAACGGCATTCAAATCAGAAAGGGGAAAGTAAAATTGTCATTATTTGCAGATGACATGATATTTCACAAAGAAAACCCTAAAGACTATGCCAAAAAAACTCCAGGATTTAAACTGATAAATGAATCTGGCAAACCAGAAAGATACAAAGTTAATATCTAAAATCAGTGGCAATTTTATGTACCAATAATGAACTCTCAAAAAGAAAAACTAAGAAAACAATCCCATATGCCATTCCAGCAAAAGGAATAAGGTACCTAGGAATAAATTTAACCAAGGAGGTAAGAGACCTGTACTCAGAAAGGTATAGGACATTGAAGAAAGAGCATATACCATGTTCATGAATTGAAATAATTAACACCGTTAAATTGTCCATGCTGTCGAAGCAATTGATAGCTTTAGTGCTATTCTTATTAAGATGTCAATGGCATATTTCACAGATCTCAAACAAATATTCCAAAAATTTATGTGGAAACACAAAAGATCTCAAGTAGCCTCAGGAATGTTGAGAAAGAAGAACAAAGTTGGAGAGGTCACCATATCTAGTATCAATCTATACTACAAAGCCACTGCAATCAAACCAGCCCATGCTGGTACTGGCACAAGAGCGATCATATAGAGAAATGGAACAGAACAGAGAGCCCAGAAATCAACCCACATCTTTATGGTCAATTAATATTTGAAAAGGAGGCAGTGACATACAATGGAGTAAACACAGCTCGCTTCCAAAAAACTGGTGTTGGGAAAATTGGACTGGTACATGCAAAAAAAAAAGAAAAAAGAAAAAAAAGAAAGAAAGAAAGAAAGAAAAAGAAAAGAAAATAGACCACCATCTTGCATCATACACAAGAATAAACTCAAAGTAGATAAAAGGCTTAAATGTGAGTCACAAAAACACAGAAATCCTACAAGAAACCATAGGTAGTATAATCTCAGACATCTCACATAGCAGTATATGTGCCAATATATTTCCTAGGGCAAAGGAGACAAAAAAGAAAGAAAATAAAGAAATGGGACTACATCAAGCTAAAAAGCTTCTGCACAGCAAAAGAAACCATCAACAAAATAAAAAGGCAGCCCACTGTATGGGAGGTCATATTTGCCAATGATACATCAGATAAGGAGTTAATTTTCAAAATAAATGAAGAACTTATACAACTCAACACCAGGAAAAAAAACAACCCAATTAAAACATGGGCAAAGAACCCGAATAGACACTTCTCCAAAGAGGACATACAAATGACCAATAGACCTGTGAAACAATGCTCAATGTCACTAATCATCAGAGAGATGCAAATCAAAACCACTATGAGCTATCACCTCACACCTGTCAGAATGGCTACCACTAATAAATCAGCAAACAACAAGTTTGCTGCTGGGCAAAGTTGTGGAGAAAAGGGAACCCGAGTGCAATGCTGGTGCGAATGCAGACTGGTGCAGCCACTGTGGAAATCTGTATGGAGTTTCTTCAAAAGATGAAAATGGAATTTCTGTTTGATTCAGCAATCCCACCTTTGGGAATATAGCTTAAGAATCCAAATACACCAACTGGAAAGAATATACGCACCCCTATGTTCATAGAAGCGTTATTTATAACAGCCAACATTTGAACATAGCCCAGGTGCCCATCAGTAGATGAGTGGATAAAAGAGATATGGAATATTTACAAAATGGAATGCTACCTGGCTATAAAAAAGGAGGAACTCTTACCCTCTGTGACAACATGGATGGACATGGAGATTACTATGCTAAGCAAAATAAGCCATTTGGAGAAGGGCAAACACCATATGATCTTACTCATATGTAGAAGGTAATGAACAAAATACACTGTTGTGCAAAATAAAACCAGAGGCATGAATACATGGAATAGATCGACAGATCTCAGAGGGGAGGGGTGTGGGGGGAACTGGAAGAGGTTAGCCACATAACACATATGCACATATGTGTAACCCATGGACACAGACAACAATGTAGTGAAGTCCGGCAGGGTCGGGGGTGCGGGGGTTGGGTGACAGGGACGAAAAAAGGGGGTGAAAGGGAACATCTGTAGTAGTGTCAACAATTAAAAAAAAAAGACTCTCAGCTGATTTCTCAACAAAAACTTTGCAGGTTGGAAGGGACTGGCATAAAATATTCACACGATCAAAAGCAAGGACCTACAGCCAAGATTACTTCACCCAGCAAAGCTATCATTTAGCACTGAAGAGCTTCCAAGACAAGAAAAAGCTAAAGGAGTTCATTACCCCAAAACCAGTATTATATGAAATGTTGAGAGTCTTCCTTAAGAAGAAGAGGAAAGAAAGATAAAAATATGAACAATAAAATGACAGTAAATACGCATCTATCAACAATTGAATCTAAAAAACAAAATAAACAAGCAGAATAGAAACAGACTCACAAATACGGGGAACATTTTGACAGTTGCCAGATGGGTGGGGGTTTGGGGCAGATGGGTGAAAAAAGTGGGGGGGGGGCGGTTAAGAAGTACAAATTGGTTGTTACAGGTAGTCATGGGGATGTAAAATATAGCATAGGAAAAATAATCAATAATATTCCAAAAACCATGTATGGTGTCAGATGTGTGCGAGATTTATTGGAATGATCATTTAGTAAGTTACGTAATGTATAGTCACTGTGGGTACACCTGAAACTAATATAATAATCTATGTCAGCTGTAATTGAAATAAATGATTTAAAAATAAAATATTCTTAGATAAGAAGACCCATATGTAATTCTGTCTACAAGTGACCCACTTCCGGTTGAAACACATACTCATACTGAAGGCAAAGAGATGAAAGAAAATATGTCATACAAATGAGAAAAAAAAGAAAGCTAGAGTAGCAATACTTATTTCAGACAAAATAGACTTTAAAACAGAGACTATAATAAGAGAAAAAGGTAATGAGAAAGGGAGTGATCTAAAAAGAGGTTATAAGATAAGCCTTGGAAATATTTATTCATTCAACATAAAAACATCTAGATATACAAAGCAAATATTGACGGACATAAAGACAGTGATTGACAGTAATACTGTCATAGTAGGGGACTTTAAAAGCCCAGTGACATCAATGGATAAATCTTCCAGACAGAGAATCAACAAGGAAGCAGCAACCTTAAACAACATGCCACCGCAGATGGATTTAATTGGTACTTTTGGAGCATTTTATCCGCAAGCAGCAGAAAATACATTCTTTCAAGTGCACATGGAACATTTTATTTGCAGAAGACGTGATACTGTATATAGAGAACCCTAAAGTTGCCGCCAGAAAAATACTAGAACTGATAACATAAATTCAGTAAAGTAGCAGGGTACAAAATATATATTCAGAAATTAGTTGCATTTGTATACAGCAATAATGAACTAGCAGAAAAGGAAATGAAGAAAACAATCCCATTTACAATGCATCAAAGAAATGCCTTGGAATAAATGTAACCAAGAATCTAAAAGACTTGTACTCAGAAAATTATAAGACACTGAGAAATTGAAGAAGATCCAAATAAGTGAAAACATATGCCATATTCATGGATGGGAAGAAATAACGTCCTCTAAATGTCCATACTACCCAACGCAGTCTATAGATTCCAGGCAATTTCTACCAAGATACCAAGGTTGTATTTCATAGGACTAGAATAAATATCCCCAAAATTTATATGGAACCACAAAAGAACCTGAATAGCCACAGCAATCTTGAGAAAAAAGGAGATGGAAGAGTCATGCTACATAATATCAAAATATACTACAAGACCATAGTAATCAGAGCAGCATGGTACTGGCATAAAAACAGACATATAGATCAAAGGAACAGAATAGAGAGCCTGGAAATAAACCCATGGCTTTATGGTCAATTGATATTTGGGAAAGGAGGCAAGAACATACAATGGAATCATAATAGTCTATTCGAAAAGCGGTGTTGGGAAAATTATACAGATAAGTGCAAAAAATGAAACTAGTCCATCTTCTTACACTATACACAAGAATACACTCAAAATGGATTAAAGACTTAAATGTTAAGCTCAAAATCATAAAAATCCTAGAAGAAAACATAGGCAGTAAAATCTCAGACATTTCTCACAGCAATATATTTTTTTTTTTCTGATATGTCTCCTGGGCAAGGGAAACAATTAAAAAAAAAAAAGAAAGACAAATGGAACTACATCAAACTAAAAAGTTTTTACATAGCAAAGGAAACCATCAACTAAATGAAAAGACAGCCCACTGAATGGGAGAATATATTTGCCGATACACCTGATAAAAGGTTAATATCCTTTATAAAGGGTTTATATCCAAAATCTATAAAAAACTTATAAAACTCAACACTAAAAAAGAAATCCCATTAAAAAATAGGCAAAGGACCTGAATAGACACTTACCCAACGAGGACATACGGATGGGCAACAGACACATGAAAAGATGCTCAATGTCACTAACCATCAGAGAAATGCAAATTAAAACCACAATGAAATACCACTCCACACCTGTCAGAATGGCTATCTTCAATAAATCAACAAACGGCAAGTGTTGGCAAGAATGTGAAGAAAAGGGAAGCCTCATGCACTGTTGGTGGGAATGCAGGTTGGTACAGCCACTGTGGAAAGCAGTATGGAGTTGCCCCCAGATATTAAAAATGGAACTGACTTATGACCCAGCTATTTCACTTCTGGGTATTTATCCAAAGAAGCTCAAAACACTAATTCAAAAGAATACATGCATACCTATGTTCATTGCAGCGTTATTTACAATAGCCAAGATTTGGAAGCAGCCCAAGTGCCCATCAGTAGGTGACCGGACTAAACAACTATGGTACATTTACACGATGGAATACTACTCAGCCGTAAAAAAAAGAAGAAAATTTTACCGTTTTGCTTGCTACAGCATGGATGGACCTGAAGAATACTATGTTAAGTGAAGTAAGGCAGTCAGAGAAAGATAAATACCATATGACCCCACGTATATGTGGAATCTAATGTGCAAAAGAAACTAACAATAGAGAAACAAACTCATAGCTGTCAGAGTAAAGGGAGTAGGGGGTTTAGGTTGGAAAATGTGAAGGCATTGAGCAAAACAAAACAAAACAAAACCCAAAAACCTGTGTGGAAGTTTACAAATTAATTAATAGTATTTTTAAACAGTTTTGAAAAACATCCTGGTAGCTCCTAAGTCACCGCTCCATCCTAACAACAAGTAAAAAGCTCAACAGACTGGTGAATCAACAGGTCTTCTTGGACTCATAAGAGATGAGAGGGATCTCTGCCGGGGCAGCTCAGTAGGTTAGAGCATTGTCCAGATATGCCAGGGGTGCGGTCTGGTTAGGTCACATAGGAGAATCAACCAATGAATGCCTAGATGAGTGAAAAACCAAATTGACGTCCCCCCACTCTTCCTCCCTCCCTCCCTCCCTCCCTCCCTCCCTCCCTTCCTCTCTAAAATAAAAAAATCAAAAATAAAATAAAATGCAAGCGATGGGAGTATACAGGCCCAACTGTGTCTTACAGGAGCAGGGACAAGCAGAAACCACTGCATGACCCAGAGCTGGGGTAGGAAGTTCATCAATTAGATGAACTGCAGACAACTCAGAGTCATCTCAATGTAGACAACTCTGAGAGTAAAAAACCCCAGGAAACACAGTCATGGTGGGGGCGGGGGACACAATATTGTGAGATTTACCAACAGGAGATTCCCATAATAAGTATCTGAGAAAACTCCCCTCCTGCTTCTTCTGGCAGGAGGAAGGGAGAAGGAACTTTTTGAAATAGGCTAAATCATGCTGTTCCTGGCAAGACCTGCCCTCAGGGTGAGACTAGTTAACCAGGTCCTAATCTGCTGGGTTATTATTAGAGCCTAACTGGTTTGGGGAGGGTAAACATTCAACTCTGTCTCTAGCCATCTTTTGCAACCTAGGAGGGGCCGGGGGGGGGGCGCTGCAGGGAGAAAACCTGAAACACTTGTGAAGTTCACAGTTCAGAGGCACAGGCTCGGTAAAAGATTTAGACCTAATCATAGAACTGTAGAATGCTCCTTCTCCCCAAAACCTCACCACCGTATCACTGAAGGCTTATTTAGCACAGTTCATTATGGTACATTATGTTTGGCTGTCCGGAAAAAAATTACGGAGTGATGTCTCCAAGATAGCAGTAGAGGAGACCTGGGATCCGTCCTCCCACAAAGATCAATGGTAAGATAGCTATCCATAACAAAAACAGCTCTGGGAGTCTGGGAGAGCATGTACGCCACTTAAGAAACTTCAGCAGCACATCAGAACAAAAAACTGTACAGTGACCATGCAAAAAGGGGAAGGAAGACCACTCGTGCGCCCTCTGCCCCGTGCATCATCCCATCCCCCCACTGCTCAGCCCCGTATTGCTCAGCATTGAGGAGGAACTCTCCAACTAACCAGAGTCCCCCTTGCTGAGAAAGAACAGTTGAAACGACAACCTCAAGTAAGAATATAAAAAGGCTCCCTTAATATACCAGAAAATGCTCAGTTCAACTCAGATGCAGCAGCCTATCAAAGTGGCCGGCATCAACCACATTTAAGTCAATATAATCACCACAAAAGTGTCAAAAATTTAAATTACTTAAAAAAAGAAGTAATGATTTCCACAAAGGCTGTTAGATTTGGTTAGAATGATGGGTTAGCAGAATAAATAAAACCTCTCTGATGTTTTGTTTCTGATGTTTGCATAGAGGCTAGAGTTATCCATAAAAACAGTGGTAAAACAGAAAGCATATGCAAAGTTATATTTCTTTTCCTTTTTTCCTTTTTGGCTTAAAAGAACTTATATTTGTTTTCTTATAGTTCTAGGGGTCAGAAGTTTAAAATGGATCGGCAGGGCTTTATTCCTTCCGGAGACTGTAGAGAGGAATCCATTTCTTTGTCTTACCCATTTTTTAGAGGCCACCTGCATCCTGCTGTGGTCCTTTCTCAAACCTTCAAATTCAGCAACACAGCATTCACAGATCACTGTTTCTCTCACCTCTGTCTTCTGGCACATCTTCTCTCATCCCCTTGCCTCCCACCTTCACTCATAAGAACCCTTTGTGTTTACCCTGGACTTGCCTGGATAATCCAGGATGATCCCCCCATTTGGAGTTCCTTATAAGTTATACTTATTGATACATAAAACCAGTAAAAATAACCATGGTAAAGAACTAATTAAATTCATGATTTAAACTAAAGAAAATAAATTAGCCGTTGCATATTAAAAGTGTGTGGATCGGTGATCAGAAAATGTGAGTGGACTAAATGCTCTTACTCAGTGACAGGTAATATCACATTGTTAAGCACCCAACACTGAGAAATATAATGTTTATAACTGTAAAATAAATGAGTAAGTATTATGTGACTAGGTAGATGAAAACAGGTCTCAGCAGCTGGAAAGGATAAGCTGATAGTAATAGCAAATGAAGCAAATAATACGTGTTCAGAATAGGGGCTAGACTAAATCAGTTATGGGACATTATTCAGCCATCACAGGTGGAAAGGGCTTTTTTACATGATGGGGAGTAAGGGAGGGGTCAGACAACAGAAGAGTAAGCAAACAAATAAGACTATGTCCAGTATTCATGAGTGCTAGTAGAACATAAAATGGGGTAGCGGTCTAGAAATTGATTGGCAAAGGGGAGTAGGATAAAGACTACCTGGGACAGGTGTATCTTGCAGGTACCTGACACTCCATTTACCCCAAGTTCAACTCTTCACATTTCCTGCCCAAGCCTGTTTTTTCCTCCATTCCCCATTCTAGCACACATCACCACCACCTGCTGGTTAAGCCACTTATAATCTGGGGTCACCTTTGACTTTTTACCCCTCCTTCCCCAGGCCAGGTTAGTTAAACCAGCTTATAGCTTTGGGTATGACTCACCCCCCCCACCCCCGTCTTGCTTACACCACAGCAGCAGCTGCCAGCCCCCATTTTCAGCATTCCAATAGCCTTTGAACTGAGCGCCCCACCTTCAACACTCTTGATGTTTTTCAGTCTGTCATCTGCCATTATACAGAGGATCACCTGTCAAAAATTAGAAATCTTACAATGCTAGTCTTCTAGACCTTCATGTTCACACAACTCTCTTTTAGTTTCCAACTTTTGGGGTCACGCAATGGGCAAAGTATAATTGTGAGAGGAGGGGCAAAGGAGGATATGGATAACAGATGGTGGGACATGAATATAAAAGAGAGGACAGAAAAGGCGTGACTTCCAACATGCTATAGAGAGAAATTCAGAATGAACTCCTAGGAGTTGATGAATCAGAAATAGGAGTTTAATTATATTTGTTCAACTTATAAAAATAACTAGTGAAGTGTCTATCAATCCATCCATTATCCATCCATCCACCCACCTACCCATCCATCCCTCTAAACATAAGAAAAAGGAGAAGAGAAAGGACAAGGATAGGAAAGAGGAGGAGGAGGAGGAGGAGGACAGGAGGAGGAGGAGAAGGAGAAGGAGGAGAAGGAGAAGGAGAAGGAGAAGGAGAAGGAGAAGGAGAAGGAGAAGGAGAAGGAGAAGGAGAAGGAGAAGGAGAAAAGATAAAGAGCTAGCATGTGAACTAAATCCTCATCTTTTATATCAAGGACCCATAATATCTTTCATGAGTCCTGGGGAATGGAACCAAGTGGCAAAGAGTAGGGGTGGGCCCTTGCTTTTCATCATCTTAAGGTCTTCTCTAAATTTGACTTTTACTTTGGGACTTCAAAATTTTTATAAAATTAATTATATTTATTAAGAGCATCACAGATAAAATTGACTTAGAAAGTCAGCATTCCAGGCCAGCATTCCTGTGAAATCTCATTCTGTAGGCACAGGCTTGTGAATGGTTCAAAACCTCCAATTTTTCTTTTAGTTGAGCTTAATAAGCCATTATCTGTATTCTTAACAAATCAAGATCCTTCCTCTGCTGAGTGTTTAACAAATTGCTTATGACATTTATATAGAGCAGATAGCTTTCCTTGTCAGTACATGCACACATTTTTGTTGATTTTTGAAATCTCATGTCAAGGATATCACACATCTAATTTAATAGTCTACTTTGAGACATATTTGGGCTAATTTCCTGTTTTTACTCATAAATTTTGTAGCAGTAGATAATTTTTCAGTCAGCTTTGTACACACAGGCAAATATTTCTGCGGGATACAATCCTAGATGCAGAACACCGTGTTAAGGAATACATGACCTTTAGATGTTCAATGGAGATTGTTAAACCATTGTGAACAAAGACTGTTGGATTCCCACCCTGCCAATGTTGATGAAAGAACCTTACCGAGAAGCCATCGTAACTGTGTTTATTTTTTTTTTCCAATGTGTAGGATAATATTGGCATTTCATTGTTGGGTTAAGTTGAATTTTTATTGTTGAGGAGGTTAAGTATATTTTTACATGTGTAGTACAGATATTTACATTTTTTCTGTAATCTGTGTATTCACGACCTTTATCCAAGTTTCCTCTATTGGATTTTTGTCTTTTTATTAAAAAAAAATTACTTGTAATAGCTCTTTGATATTATGGAAATTAAAATTTCCTGTGTCCCATTTGTCAAATTCTTACGGCTTGTGTCACTTCATGCACACTAGAATGGCTGTCCAAAAGGCAGATAATAATCAGTGTTGTCAAGGAGGTAGAGAAATTGGAACCCTCATACACTGCTGAAGGGGATGTGAAATGGGACAGCCAGTCTGGAAAATCATTGTAGTTCCTCAAAAAGCTAAACATAGGGTTACCATGTAAGCCAATAATTCCACTTTAGGTGTATACCCAAGAGAAATAAAAGCTTAAACACGAATGTTCATAGTAGTATTCATAATAGCCAAAATGAAGAAGCAACCCAAATGTCCACCAATTGGTGAACGGATAAATGAAATATGTTATATACACGGTGGAATATTACTCGGCAATAAAAGCAAATTAGGTAGCAATGCATGCTACAACACAGGTGAACGTTGAACACATGCCAGCATGGTTGGTGCCTGCTGATGCCTTCTGGTTGGTATTTCTGATGACATCTTCTGCCAGCTGTAGGGCCCCAGCTTTTTGGCCCAGGCACCACCGAGGACCCCTGCTCCCTAGGGCCTCTCAGTCCCAGATTCCCTGAGCCTGGCTGTTTGGTGCCTTTTCCTGCCTCTAAGATCATTAGGTCACATAACAAGACCCTGACAGAAATGGCTGTGGAGGTGCTTCCTGTTCCGGCTGGTTTAGCCTAAAGACCAGGAACTTAGAAGGTCAGGAGGCTTGGAACAAGAGTGAGAACTTCTGCAGTGGGACAGACGCTGGTGGCTCTTGGTGAGCCTGTGAACTGGGGGGTGAGGGATCCCTGTCAGAGGTGTTGCTCACTTGAGCTGCATCAGAGGGGCTGGGCTTACCTCACAAAGGGGCCAAACATGTGACCACCTGGCTGGGGAGTATAGTCAGAGAGCAGAGGAAGCCCTGGGCTCAGGTCCCACTGACACCCTGACCAGGTGCAGGCATGAACTAAGTGTGTGGGGGACTCAGAGTGGTCCACAAGTTAGGAGGTGGTCAGAGCTCAAGTCCCCAGAAAAAAGAAAGGTATCCCCTGTGGGCCAGGACACCCAGCCCAAGGCTCAGCAAGCAGGGAATTGGTGAAGAGCCTGTTTCTGAGGTGGGTCTGGGTGTAGCTGTGCTGAGTGGGAGATGATAGTAATGCAGGGGTGGCCTGCAAGTGTGCCCCAGGCCACGCAGAGCAGAAAGGCTCACAGGCCAATGTTTGCTGCTCAAATCGCTTGTGTATCAAATCAGTGTATGCCATTGACCATGAAGCAAGGCAATGAGAAGGAGAAGGTTAATATGCTTATGATATGGGGCAAGTGGGGCAGAGGTGGACCCTGGGCGGGCCATGTTCTCTGCTGCATCAGCCTCCTGCTGATAAGAGGCTACAAGGCCCACAGTAGAGGTTTGAGCAAAGTGGTCCAGTAGGTCAGTAGCACACACAGGCAGGTGTGCCTCGCCCTTGCAAGCTGCGCATGCCTCCTGCACAGCCCCATGTTTGGTTCAAGTTTTCTGGGGAGAGGACACATGGGGCCAGAATGGCACCACTCAGTGGGCAGCCAAATGAAGACTTTCTGAGTATTGCGTATTGCATGTATCTCATGTATTTAATACCTGATGATTATCAGGGTCACCTTCCATGTTCAACTGAGGCATGCAATTCTTACTTCTTCTCTCTAATGAACACAACTGGATTCTGCCTGTTAGGCTGCTTAGTCATCCTCTACACACGACACATCTTAACCGTTTTGCCTGTCTCACAAGCTACATCCTGATTTATCTTATGTAGTAGAACCAAATCTCCTCAAAAGCAAATGCACATTATGAGCTGCGATGTGTACACACAGGTGTGTCAGGTTGAGTGGGTCTGAAGGTTCACGCCAGGGCAAGCAGTGAAGTCAAGCTCTCACTCTGTCCAGTGGCAGAGGCGTTGGTTTGACTTCTTTGTGAGTCCCGTTTTCCTCAGGGTAAGAGGCCCCATGGGAGTGGCAATGATTAAATGGAATGAAGCATGTGCGGTCCTTATTACAGGGTCTGGTAAGACTCACCAGTACTCAATACATAGGTCCCGGGGCGATTACTAGTGAGCCTGACTAGAGAGAGGAGAGATGCAGGGCACAGATGTGAGGCCTGTACAAAGACTCTCATATGCACTCCTGGAAAGGAAACAAATGAGGCATTTTGAGACCCGTGTTCTCCCTGTGGCAGCATATCTGCTGCAGGTCCACGTGCCCATCTGTGCATACACACTTGATACAGGTAGGTGCCTTTACTGGATACACAGGGACCTTACCGAAAAGGTGACAGGGGCCATCTGGCAGGGAGGAAAGGGGCGTGTGTGCGCACACGTGTGCATGCATACTCCTGTGTGTGTGTGTGCACAGAGGTATGCAACCTCCCAGAAAGAAAACAGCTAAGATGGGAAAATGGACTGGATTGTAATGGCAGATTTCCCACGTGACTTCCCTTTGGGGAAAGAAAAACAGTGTTTACAGAGGTTCTCTCCTTTTCACCCACAGTAGTGCTGAGAGAAGTTGAGGGGCAGAGGCATCAGGGCTAGCCCAGTCTGCCCTTAGCCCCTTGCCCCAGCCCTGGAAGGACAGTGGGAACTCAGCCTGTGCTCCTTTGGCTGAGGTACCATGGCCAGGCTCTGCCCAAGCCTACTGCTCCTGGTGGCTGCTATGGGCCTTGTGTCCAGAGGTATCCACGCCTGGGGCTCGTCAAAGGTGGTGAGGAAATTCGAAGACATCCCGGAAACCTACGTCTATGTGCAGCAGGCACTGTGGTTTGCCATGAAAGAATATAACAAGGCCAGCAAAGACAAGTACGCCTTCAAGGTGGTGAAGGTTCTGAAGTCCCAGGAGCAGGTTGGTGGATGTTTGCTCCTCAGTTCTCTGCATGTCTGTAGTTGTGGTGTGGACATTATCCATGGATGGGTACTGAGACCAGGGAGTGGAAGGCAGCTGAAAGATGTCTTTAGCCAAATATATGAATTTAATTTAATTTTTTAATCCTTTATTATTCTAGGATGGGATAGAAAATATCCCTTAAAATAACTTAAAATTGATTATAGTCACATCGTAAGTAAGAGCCCATAAGGGCTCTTAAAGGGACCAAGTTTGGAAAACTCTGGGCTAATATCATCAAAATGAATGATCACAAGGATAAATTATTATACAGTGAACAAGCAAAGAAACTGCAAGCCCGGCTTTCACTGATAAAGAGAACCAAGGCAGAGAAGGGAAGGCTTTTCTTTACAAAAGAATGCGTACTTATAGATGTAAACGAATATGTAACTAGAAAATCACCTTTTGCTACCACCATTGCAATAACTCATTCAAGCAAAGGTCATCAATAGATCCCACAACCATTGGGTGAGAGAATACTGGGGAACAAATTTCTGCAGGGATTACTTAATTAATTATAATGGGGAAGAGATGCACTTTCTGGTACCTCACTTGCCTCACTCAACAAATACGTACACCAATACCGGGACAAATCGACACCATGTGCCCTCAATGTGATAGCACTGAAAGGACACAACATCACCTGCTTATGCTATGCTTGCACAAAAAGCATACCCTAAATGTAGTCATGAGGAACAGTTTGCAAATCCATAAGATCGCTTAAAGACAGCGGTGTCACAAAAGACGAGAAAAATCTGTTCTCGATTAAAAGAGACTTAAGAAACATGACAATAAATGTAATGTGTGGTGCTGTATTATCTCTTGGATTAATAAAATTATAAAGAATGTTATTAGGACAATCAGGGGAATTCAAATATGGACTATATCATAGAAAAGAACATTCAACCAATGTAGTATTTCCTGAGAAAGATGACTGTACTGTGTTTATGTAGGAAGGGGTCAAGACAGGGCTGGTGGTTGGTGGATGGCCATTGAGTATGATTTAAATCAGCCTGTTTTTATACTTTGAAAACATCCCTCAAATATAAAGCAGTGGTTCTCAGTTTGGTGTGGATTTTTCTTGGCAGGGGAGTTTGCCAATACATGGAGACATTTTTGGTCATCAGAACTGAAGGGTGACCTATTCACACCTAGTGCGTGGAGGCCAGGGATACTGCCGAACACCCTACAGTGCACAGGGACCCCTGTCCCCCACTCCCTCAAGAGTGATCCGGCCCCAAATGTCAGTGGTGCTGAAGCTGCAAACCTTGATAACTGGTCATAATAAAGTTCCAGGAGTACATATGTTAAAAAAAAAAATGAAAGCAATCATTCCGTTTCTTGCATTTCTAACCTGACTCATCATTACTGAGGGCAGTTTGCTCTGTCCTTTCATACATATTCCACACACTCACTGCCCTAGTTTCCCACTTTTTAATGTGGTCGGGACAGGAGTTTTATTTGGTCCCTAATGAAAACTGAAAGGTGGTCATGAAATCACACTTAAAATTCTGCCTGCTACACCCATTTTGTTCAATGTCTGGGCAATTTATCTAGAATTTCTAAAATGTTAGCTATATTTTCTGGGTTACCTCTTATTCCCCTGGTGTCAGTTATTGTGTCTAGCATGGTCATCCTCTTTCATATGTTCTCCCCCCAAAGTCCCATAAAAATCTTCTTCTTGTTCATGTTTTAATAATAAAAGTCTACATTTACCATTGTGCAGCTCCATGTCCCCATGAGGCACTCCTGAATAGAGGGCAATGGTGGGTTCTGCACAGATGAGGAAGATGCTCTGGAAGCTAGTAATTTTGCAGGGTGTATCACATGGTGTAAGGTGTGTATCGCTAAAGTTCCCAAAGCATAGGAGGCTTTGGAGAGAAGCAATACACTCAGAAGCCTATTTCAGTTCTGGGATGTCTTTTCTATTGACTAGGCATGAAGATGCTGGAACCTCTGCTGTTTACTTCCCAAGCAGTGATAAAACTCTTCAGAGAATAGTTTTCTCACTTTATCTTTGGGTAGTTTGTCATCACTTTAAAGTTAAATACCATAATGAGAGAGAGAGAGGGATGGGGGGGCGTAGGGAGAGAGACAGAGACAGAGAGATTTATCAAAGTAAGAACCCTCTCCCCCAATTACTCCAAAACTAACTTCTGGCAAGGAAACTGTGGGAGAGAGGGTCATTAACCCTAAGTGGACATGTTTGTTTATCAGAGATGATTATTAGTACTCTACATTCTTTTACGATATCTAACTTTTAAATTACTCTGACAGGTCACTGATAGTCTGGACTACTTCCTTGAAGTCAAAATTGCCCGAACAATGTGCAAGAAATTTTCAGGAGAAAATGAAAACTGCCTATTACCACAGGATCCCCAAATGCAAAAGGTATGTGGCCGAAACTGGGGTAAGTGATGGTCATGGTTAGGTTTGTGCTCCAGGCAGATAAAACTGATGGAACCCACCCTGTTTCAATTCTCAAGTTTCCTTTTTAAACCATATTCCGATCATATTCAGAACTGAGGATGACCAGGTTCTAGACATAGAGTACTGTTTTTTTATTATATTTTGCTGACACCACCTTCCTTCACCACTGCCCCCCCCCCACACACACACACCAAGTTAGTGGCTTTAAGCAACATTCTTCTGAAATCTGGGCCGGGTTCTGCTCCCTGTGTTGTGTGCTGGGGTAGGAATGCTCCAGATGGCTGCTCTGCTTACGTGTCTGGAGTCTCAGCTGGGACAGCTGAAACAGTTGAGGGCTGGTTGCCATCTTTCTCACTCTGCTCAGGGACTCTTCATGGGGCAACCTTTCATGGCGACAGTTATCCTGACTTCTCCAGAACTAAGAAGTTGCCTAAGATGTGGGACTTTCAGTGCTAAAACCAAAACCAGTGAAGACCTGGGAAAGCTGGTGTGAATTGATTATTCTACGCTTGGGCTTCCTACAACATGCTGGTCCCAAGGAAGCAGAAGCTGCCAACAATCCTCCTCAGGTCTTGTTTTGGAAGTCCCAGATTGTCCCTTTTACCGCATTCTTCTGGTCAAAATAAGTCACAAAATTCAGCTCAGATTCAAGGGCAGAACATAGACTCCCCTCTCCATGGGCAGAGCATGATGCATATACCAGCAGGAAAGGAATTTGATGTTGAGCATCTTGGTGGTCCTCTGCCAGAGGGTGCTTACCCAGGAGAAAGCATGGCCTGAGCAGCTTCATGGGCTTGTGATTGTTCTGTAGCCAGTAGTGCTAGAAGGAACTTTCCTTGGCTGGCTCCGATTGTACAGTTGCTGTGTGGAAGGCCTTGAAGTTTTGGACAGTTCTGAGACTCCTAGTCTAATGGTCCCACATGCTCACCGTAGTGTTATATGTTCAGCCTCTGCTTCTTTATGTCACAGATGAGAAACAATCCCAGCTGGGTCTGGGTGTTGCCAGGCCTCATGCCCAGATGGGCGCCGTCACAAATGGGACAGTTCACCTCTCAGCCTCAGCGGGAGAATTCCTTACTCTCATCATATTGAATTAAGAGGGACATTTTGGATTTAAATTTAAACTTTTTAACTATGCATAAATATTTTCTAAAAGTATATACTCATAAAAATTAAGTGATTAAGTGATGGCATGCTCCTCTGTGCACCTTGAGGACCTCCTAATTCTGTTCCTTCCCTAGGGGTAACCACCAGGATCATTTGTGTGGATATCTACAAAATAATCTTACTATTAGTTTGTATAAATTGATATAGTCTTTCTTCTTTTTTTTCTTAACAACTGCTACTATGTGTATTTTGATGTAACTTCCTTGTTTATCTTTTCATATTTGTCTTGGCAATGTTTTCATAGAAGTTCATTTCCGATAAACTTCTCGCTTTCATAAGTGAAGTGGCAGCTATCTATCTGCCTCTCTATCATCTATCTTTCTGTGCTTTGTGTATATTTCACCTATTTACTATGTACCTAAAGCTGGCACGAGACATGGCTAAGCATAAATAATGTCAGATTAGCAATTGTAAACAACTGCCTGACATGCTCAAATAAAAAATATCTTCATATTCTAAAAAATAGTAGGTGCCACAGCAGGACACCAAAATGCAAGTGGATGGCTCCATCCAGAGAATGGACACATTATAAATTATTATAAATTATTTTCAATTAAGTAGCATTTCAAATATTCCAGTAGGTACCAAGAATGTTGTATCAAATACGCATGTGCCTGCCACACCGATTTTATAGTTGTTATCATTTTATTGCATTAATTTTAAATATTTATTTTAACAAGTAAAATGTTACACATCCATCCTGCTCCCCCTCTCAAAGATCACCACTCTCCTGAAATTGGTGAGTGGTGTTCCTACCCTTTAAAAAATTTTTTAACTATATAGAGTTTTGTGTGTTTTTCAAAATTTACATAAATTTTGGAACTTTCTCATGTTTTGTTTTTCCACTCAATGATATGTTTTGAGTTTTATTCATGTTGGCATAATCTCCTATTATTTATTTATCCCAAGGGCCCGTTGTTTTCATATATATATATATATATATATATATATATATATATATGTATAAAACTGGCCATTTGTTATTATATATGTATATAAAACATATATATTATATATATATACAGACAGAGAGAGACTACATATATATATATATAGTCTTTATATACAGTGTAATGTACATTGTGTTTAACTGTTTCCCTACTTTGAACATCTTTGGTTGCTTTGTTTTATTTTATTCCCTCTACAGTAAGTTTTTTCTTGAACTTACTGGGGTGACACTGGTTAATAAAACCACACAGGTTTCAAGTGTATGACTCTATAACGCATCATCTGCACACTGCATCATGCTCTCACCACTCACAGTCAAGTCTCTTTCCGCCACCACCATTTATTCCCCCTTTGCCCTCTTCCACCTCTGACCAACCCCTTTTCCCTCTGGCAATCACCATAGTGTTGTCTGTGTCTGCTTCCTTTCTTTTGCTTTTGTAAAAAAATGTATGAATATTTATTTTTTGTTGTTATTCAATTACAGTTGTCCCACATTTTTTTTCCCATTGCTCTCCCCCGCCACACGCCCCCCACCCCCTGCCACACTCCCAGCATGGATGATTTTTTTGTCTTATTCCTTTTACCTTTTTCACCCAGTCCCCTAAGCCCCTCCCCTCTGACCACTGTCAGTATGTTCTCTGTACCTAGGAGTCTGTTTCTATTTTGTTCGTTAGTTAATTTTGTTCATTAGATTCCACATATAAGTGAAATCATATGGTATTTGCCTTTCTATGACATTTGGTTTGCTTTAAATTTTTCACTTTTAACAACAATGCTGCAGTGAAAGTCCTGGTGCATGCTGACTCTTCCCAATGATGATGCTGGGAGTGGGACTGCCATATTGTGGAGCACAGGAAACTCCAACTTGTGACACACGACTTCAATTTTACGCTCCAAAGTGGTTGAACAAGCATATCTTCCATCAGTGGTGTGTGCGATTAATCATTTCTCGTCAGCCTTGCCAGCGCTTGGTGTTATGAGTCTTAAAAGTTTTCCAGTCTGATGTATGTGAAATGTTATCTCCTCATCATTTCACTTTGCATCTCTTTGATTTCTAGTAAGTTTGAGATGCTTTAATATTCCTAATGACTATCGAGGTTTCCACTTCTGGGACTGGCTTTTTAATCTCCTTTTCCCTGGAGCAAAGGGCCCCAGTCAGGTGCCGTGGCCTTACGTGGAGGAATACAGCCAACCTTCTCTAAACCCCTGAGCTCATTCTCCTCATGCCTCCCACTTTTCTGCTTCTTATCTCCCTTGACCAAGCCCAACTGGAAACCAGAGGATGCCCATTAGTGTGATCTATTGAGGTCAGAGGGTAAGGATGCCCATTGGCATACCCCACAAAGGCCTTTTGTCTTTCAAGACATGCTGGGTGGAGACAAGGAGTGTAGGCCTGGAGGGACAAATAGAGCAAATCCCACCTAGGGGCAAGGGTGGAGACAGCAAGGTCTGTTATGAGTCTATTGGAATAGATGGGATGAGAGATGATGTTGGTTAGGATGGTGAAGGTGCTCAGTTCTAGATTTCTGTGAAAAGGTTGCTGAGAAAACGCTGAAGGATTGGCCGTGGAGTGTGAGCGGAGGAAAGTCAAGGATGACTTTGAGATCTGTAGGCTTTGGAGGCAGTTTACTCTCTTGGTTTTCTCTTATGCTCTCGTTCTGTGTAGTGAGTATTCGTCATTCAGTAGACTTCCATCACCTTGCTCACATTCACTTTTCATGCGAGATTCCTCCCTATCTCTGCTTTTGCATGGGGTCCTTGTTTCATAGAGCTCCTAGAGATTTGAGTTTATCTGTTTTCTTCAATTATCAGGGTTTAGAAATGTAGAAAGAGTAGGCATGTAGGCACCTTAAAAATAAATTTTAAAACTTTACATTATTTTCAATAGTTGTTGACCTGATTCATTTAATGTAGGAAATTTGGAAATTTTCAAAAGCACTAACAACTTAAAATCAGCTATAAGTATCTTTATGCAAAGGTTACCACTCTCAATGTATTGTTAGCATCCTAGTTTTTTCTACATGTTATATTACATTTGTATTTTTATGTAGCTGGGAATCACGGTGTACACTGTTCCATGGTTTAGAGTTTTATTTAATAATAAACCCCAAGGATTTGTAAAACTGTAAAATTATTCAAAAGCATTATATAGTGAAACTATTTGATTTTATTTACTGTTTCCACATATTATTTAGCCAATTCCTGAGAACCGATTAAATTTTTATAATTTTTAGCTACCATGAAGAGTGTTTTAATGAATAGTCTTTGTAATTTCTACTTGTACCTGTGTCTGATTATTGTTTCCTCATAGGTTAAGTCCCCAACAAGTTGCATTACCCCTTCAAAACTTTTCACCTCTTAAAGGTTTTTAATGTACATTGCCAAAATGTCCTCTATGATTGATTTTGATAACTGAGTTTTTAATTCCTCTGCTTCATGATTGTTTCCTGTCTACCTTGACTGATCCAGAAGTTATGCAATTAGTTAACTCCCCGACAAGCTCACTCTCTCCTCTCCACCACCGCCCATCCTGAATGCCCATCTGGCCTGGACACCCCTCCAGCCTGGCCTTGGTCCTTCAGTGGACTGTCTGGGTTGCTGGTAGCTTGGTCCTATTTTCTCCGTCACACTGACCCCTCAGCCATTGTTATTTTATGCAAGTTCAGTTCTACTCGACGCTGCCATTCACATTTCCATTGATGTAATGGAGGTTCCCTACTTTGTTTTTACTCTAACTGAATAACATTTCTAGGAGAGAGAGGAGGGACACAAGTCAACTTGTCTCACACCATGAGCCTGAAGCCCTGTTCATTCCGCAGGCCCTGGAAAGCATGCTATGTGTCTCCTCCCAGCTTCCCAACTACAAGCTTTCTTGGTGGTGTCTGTCCAGGCTTTGACCCTCATTTCCTCCCCAAGGCACGCAGGATGCTGTACTATTCTTCTTGTGTTGCCTCGCCTAGGAAGGACCCACTGGGCCCTTCTTGTAGCATGGTGGGGAGGGGGGGTGTCTCTGTGCCTGTGGACTGCAGGAAAATTGGCATGACTAGGTGAGGACCAGAGCTGAGAGAAAGGATTTCTGAGGATAGCCTGCTTCCGGGCTATCCTAGAGCAAACGGAGTCGTGTCTGTGATGACTTCAGATCACAGGGGAGTGAACTGGCAGGAGTCCTCCCTAGTGAGTGAGGCTGCCTCCCCTGCCATCAAGCTCCAGGTCAACAGCTCTGCAATCTGTGGGGGCATGGTGGCTGGTTCAGACCACTTCTTAATATTCCTGAAGGCGAGTCCTCACCCGTGAAAATAGAAACAAAACAAACAAACAAAAAAACTTCTCTTTTTCCAATTCTCTTTCTTAAAGCTAATTATTATTCTTGTCTCTTGTAGATGTTTCTTTGCACCTTTATTGTTGCATCCAAGCCCTGGAAATTTGAACTCACTATGCTGAAGAAACAATGCAAAGATGTCTAAACTACCTTCTAGTACATTCTACCACTCTCACTTTCATTTTAAAGAAGCAAAGACACCTGCAAAACATTTAAATAACACAACTGACCCACTGACTTTATTTTTTGTGTGCTCCTTGCTTTTTTGTGGCCCCTTTTCTTTCCTGTGTATTCCTCAGGGGCTCATGCTAAGAATGTGATGCCTTTTTACCGCACTGGGCAGCCTCTCCTAGTTGGCTAATTCATCTCCTGGCAGGGACAATTTTCTACTGAGAATGAAAGAGAGTGTGAGCTTGTTTCCATATTTCACCAAACTGAGCACAAGTTACTTTTCACTGACAACTTTCTGAAGAACTAAACGGAGGACCTAGCCCTCAGTTGCTTCAAGCTGGTGGGTGGTTTCTTCAAGGTTATGAGGCCTGGAGAGTGTCCATCGATGGATTTCCTCAGAAATCTTCCTACCTAGGGCTTCTGGGAAGACATAGCCTAATGGCTTAGAAACAGTGTTAATCCCCAGATCAGTCTGGGAGATAGTGGGTCATAGCGGGTCATTTGGAAATTTGTGTTTTACTTTTGGTTTTGAATTGAGACAGAAAAAAACTCAAGATGATGGTGCACGGAGAATAGGCTGCATTTGTGTGAGTGTGCACACACCTAATAACCCTCCTTTTAGTAAGTTAAGCAATTTATGCCTCTCATGCTGTCTGTGGGTCAGGTATCTGGGGGTGGCTTGGCTGGGTATTTCCTGGTGTCACCTCTCATGAGGTTACACTCAGACATTGACTGCACTGCCCTCACCTGCAGGTTAGTTTGGTTGGAAAAACCAATTCCCAGGTGCCTTACATTCATGGCTACAGGTTGGTATTCGCTGCTGAAAGGGAGGCCTCTGTTCTCCTCCACATGGGCCTCTCCCAAGGGCTGCTGTTTGCTTCCCAGGGTGCCTGGCCTCCTCCGGACAGGGTGTCCTGAGAGACCAAGATGGAAGCCACGGTGCCCTTTGAGACCCCACTTCAGACACCACACACCATCCCCTCTTCCTTGTGTTATTCGTCACCCAGATTAACCCTGGGTCATTGTGGGAGGGGACTCTACAAGGGCATGAAGACCAGGAGATGTGGATTAGTGGAGGCCACCTTGAAGCCTGGCTACCATAATGTGTGAGTGTGTGTGTGTGTGTGTGTGTGTGTGTGTGTGTGTGTGTGTAGGGGTAGACTGAGATGATGATAGAGGTCAGCATGGCCAGAAAGAGGCCCTTTCTGAAACTTGGATATGGAAACTATAGCACTGCTATGCAGGTCAAGGTCAGCAGAGGAATATCAACAAAAATGCGGAAGTAAGTACTACCTTAGATGCATGAGAGATGGCGAAGCTCTCTAGCGACCGCGTGGCTGGTAGGTAAATACTCCCTGAGAGTTCTTTTCTGGCAGGGCTGATGACAAGCACCTGAGCCTCTCTGCCTAAGGGTTTCCTCTCCACCTGTGAGGGGCAGGCTAGAGTGTTGGGGAGGTAATGCCCCTGTGAGGAACACTCAGCCAGCGGCTGAAGTTGGAGGATAAATACCTTCATCTTCTGATGCCCCAGGAGATAACACCAAGGTTTGTTCTACCCAGTCTTTGAGATGTGCCCAGCAAGATGGAGCCCTAGTTGCCCACGTTGTGATTCTGCTCACTGTTACGTGCTGCTTCCCCTTCTACTTCCCCACTGCCCTTCTGGCTTCTTCTGGGATGACCTCCAAATAAATCACTTGCAGCTGGATTTTTGTCACAATGTCAGCTTCTGGAAGAAACAGCCTCATAGTGGAGCCCAGGTCCACTGTGCGAGGTAGCCTGGGGCCACCCTGGGGGCTTGCCTGGGTGAGGTCAGGCAGCAGGACATACTTCATCTGCATTTCCCTAGCCTCAGTCACTGGAGAAGGCATACCCTGGCCTCCATCCTCCTCCGTGTGCTCACAGAGTTGTAGGGACACAGGGGGAGGAGTTCTTGTCACATTGCTTCTCCCCACCTCAAGACAGGGATCTCTATGCTGCTACCTGCAGCACCTGCAGCCCACTTCTCTCCATCCAACTCTGCTCTTACGCCCCAGGCACCGTGGGTTCACAGCCTGAGCTGCCGGAGTACTTGCTCCCGGGGTTTGCAGCCAGAGCTGGCAGGCCCCACTTGGTCTCATGAGCAGCCCTTGCGAAGGGCTTTCTCCCCTGAGCCCTGACAATGTGGTTGCACACATGGAGGGACCGGGGTCATTTACCCATCCTGGGCTGGTCATTTCCATCTTACCAATAACACTTATCGCAAGCATCTGGGGCACCAGACTTCACTGTCCACATCCAAGGTCAGAAGTGCCCTGCTTAGGGGTTTAACTTTTCAAGAACTTCTGAGCACTTCTGACACACTGAGTCAGGATGAAGAATCAGGATTGCGACAGCTCAATTCACTAATTGACTTCTGATTTTTTTATTTGCTCACGGTTGCTGACGTTTTATAGGAGATGGAGGGAACTAGAACGTGTGGGTAGTCAGGCTCTCAGACAACTCGGTATTGGCTCATTCTCCCAAGGTTCGAAAACTCATTAAATCTCATGACGTTGGCCACCCAAGGGACCAGAAGCCCACAACAAGTTGGGTCTCCAAGCCCTTCTCCTTGGATATGGTGCTTCTTAGATGATACACCGATGACAGAAGTGCTGGCTTTGCCATCATGTCCTTTTTCCCTCTTAGGTGATGAAAAAAAATTTTGTGGGGGGCGGGGGAGAGAAAGAGTCAAAAATTCATCTTCCAAGCAGGGTGTGTTCCTTTTCCAGACTGGACGAGAGTGTGGTGAGGGGTACAGGGGGAAACCAGAGCTCTAATCCCATGGGCCGTACCAGGACCCGAGGGCGGCGCTGTGAGCATTAGGAACCAACCTGAAAATCTGGAATGTGTGAAGTTGTGCTGAGGAGCATGCAGGGCAACGACCACTGACAGCAAGGTTCCTGTCTGTGTACATCACCTGACAGCACTAGCCCTTGCCTCCAGCCCCCTGCCCTTCTTTTGTCCCCATGGGAGTGGCCGGGCATCGGCAAAGCCCCCTGGAATTCTCCACCTCAGTGTTACTTTGTGTTCAGTCCTGTATTTATTGAGCCCCAGGCCTGTGCCCTGACCCTGACACCCTGGAGAAGCTGAGGAAAATGTCAAAACGTCTCCTCTCAAATGGGGAAGTGGCCATGGAGCAGAACAGGAGATATGACTGCCGAACATTTGGTTAACGGCACAAACAGTTATTTTGTTCTGCTGCCCCAGTTGATTCTCAGCTGCAGGCCTGGGATTTCATTGCTGGGAAAGTTTGCCTGCAAGCCTTGGCTTTCAGGTGGTTCCAGGAAAAGGAGGGGCCACCCTACTGAATTCTGGTATCAGGGGTTCGTGTCCTGACCAGACCTATCCCACAGGATGCCCAGGGTTCTGGATGTTATCGCTGTGTAGGGCCGATTGCCAGTCCCTCAGGAGCCTCGGGGCAGTTTCCAGCCTCCCCATGTGGGAAGCTTGGGAAGCAAAGCCCATTCCCGTGGGACCTGTGGGCTTGGGGCTTTGGAACCTGGGCAGAGATGCTCAGGACCTGGGGAAACCCATGCTGGTGGAGGCATGATCCCTGACTCTTTCACGGGGGTCGTACCATCTCCAACTGCATTTTGTTCACATGAGTGCTTTCGGGCATTGTCCATTCCTCCTGAGAGCTACTTCCTAGGCTGTGGGGGCCAGCCCTCCCCATTGGCTCTCTTCCTCATCCACTTTCCCTCAGCAATAAGCTCACATGAACATCCCTGCTAAATTCCAGGGCATTTCTGTCAAGTGTTGGGGGCTGCCGTCATTTTCATACTCAATGCTTTCAGTGTTGCATATTTCACTTTTCTTGTCACGTGTCCATATGACTATTCATTCTTATGTCAACAGAACATTTTTATTCCCCTTTTAAGATCAGTTATTTCTAGGAAATAGACTTTAATATAATCAACAGATTGGCTAGTTTTGGTAAATATGTCACTTTAAAACACCACTAGAGGATACTGGGTTGTGACAAAAAGGTTGAAGGGCACAGAAGTGGTCTTGTTCACCATCTCATTATTGAGACAGAAACATGTACTATCCCTGGGTAGTAATTTAACCTCTGGTCTCGAGTGTGCGTCCCCAGACTAAGGTGAGATGTCTGTGTGCTGTAGGGATGGCAGCTGTAGGACTGTGTGCTGCTCAGGCAGTACCCAGAATTAAAAGGCTCACAACACAGTCAAGGCTGGCCTGTGCCTGACAAGGACGGAGGCATCAGTCCATGGGTCTCTTTCTTGCTCTCTCCCCACTGGGCTTATTGTCCATTATATTATAAAATGGTTGATTAAAATTGTCATTTTTAATCATTCTTTTCCCTTAGTACATGAAGAGTTTGGCTGTTGGTGTGCTGGAAACAAGAAAAGAACATGCTGGTACGTCAGTTCTTCTGAATAAAGGAGATTCTCTCTCTGGTTGGAATAAGAATGGGATAATGAAAGTCAAGACGTCCCCAGACCTTATCTCAGCATGCTGGGGGAGGCTGAGGCACAGAGTGTGCAAGGACATCAGGCTGCTTAGAGGAAAAGTGTCAATTGCTGTGGGCTCTGAAGAAGCTGCTTTTAAGCTCATGGGAAGGGGTAGCGATGGATCTCAGTTTCAACCTTGTCTGCATGCAGTTAAGTCCAAACCTCTTTTTTTAATCAGTTCAAGTTTTAAGTACATATCGAACTTATTTTTATTTGTATATGCACACACACAGAAACTTTAGGAAAATTTGTTACATGAAATAAGTAACTGGGATGGGTATCTATATCAATGAGTCTAGATTATATAATTTAAAAATAATATTCTATTTCTGGCTTATAATTATTGTTCAAAGTCTGTAGGTTGGAAATTCAGGTGAGCTTTGCTGGGGGCTTTTATGAAGCTGTGGTCAAGAGCTTCAGGTGTGGTTAGCTGGGGCTGCAGTCACCTGAAGGCTTGACTGGGCTGGAAGATCAGCTTCTAAGAGGTTCACTCCCATGGCTATTGGCCAGAGGCCTCATTTCCTTACTGGTTGTTTTCAGGACACACGTAAGCCTCCCTATAGATCTGCTCCACAGGCCAGCTGGCTAAACCCAAAGCAAGTGATCCCAGAGAGAACAGAGGCCAAAGGAAAGCAGAAAGTCCCAGGGCCTTTTATGAGCCATTCTCTGAAGTCGTACAGTGTCACTTACACTTTATTTATCTCTTTATTTAGAAACCAGTTACTGAGTCTGGCCAACACGAATGGGAAAGAAAAAAGAAAAAACAAAACAGAACTAGGCTCCACCTCTTGAAAGGAAGAGTATCAAAGACTCTGTGGACAGATCACTAAGCCACTGAATACTCTATAAAAAGGAAATATAGTAAGATAGTAAAATAAATATTTTACGATGTGTGTTAGATGTCCATTAAAGTCTGCTAGTGAAGAATTCAACATGAGAACTGAGAAGAGAAAAAGGAAACACATGGAAAAAGGAAAAAGTTGAAGGGACAGCAAAGTGGTTGAGACTGAGGAAGAAATACAGGAAGAGGAGAGATGAGAAGATATGCAGGAAACAAAAGAGATAAAAGATGAAGGAAACAGAGCAAAGCTCCAGGAGCCCTTGGAGGTCACGTGACTCCTATCTTCTGCTGGAACTTTGCCTCCCCTACAATCAAGCATTCCCAAGGGGCTGCATTCCCTGAGCGGGGGCTGTGAGCTGTCCAGCAAGTCCCAGTCCTATGGGCTGGTGTGCTCCTGCCTAAAGCACAGATTGAGTGTCTCAACAGCAGAATTCAAATATGGCCCAGGAGCTAGGCTGTAAGTTTGGAAAAATAAGTGGGCGATGTCGATGCACTGAGTACTATGCATTTACTATGTTGCCAAACATTATGTATGAGGTTTGAACTCTGAGTCGGAGAAGGGGTCTACATAAAAAACTAAGGGCTCAGTGAGTGTGGCTGAGCCATGCCCCACTAAGAATCTTGGTTGGCAAGTCCTCAGGAAACAGAAAGGGCAGCTCTGGTGGGAGTACTGCACTCGGCTCTCTCAGCTTCTGGCCTTGAGCAGACCAGAGGTGCTTACAGGCCCAAGTGACCTTACTGCTCCTGGGGTGGGCCAGGAGCCTGCTTTGTAGGCCATGGGCCCCCTCGATCTTTCTCTCCTTACCTGTAGGGTTCCGAAAATGGCTTGGCTTCTTCTTGTGTCCTTGATGATTCCCATGCCTTTTTTCTGGTTTCAAGGGTCAGATGTCCAGTCCACTGATCCAGCTGGTCCCCTGCCTGTGTCTTATCCCAGCCTAGGAACTTTGGGGAAATGAGGGTGGGGGTGAGCTTCCGTGACAGCCAGAACTTTCTCCATCTAATCCAGGGTTGTGTTGTGTAATATGCCTGTCCCAAAGACCCATTCCAGGTGTGAGGACCTGGTCCCATGTCCTCCTAGGGGTGAAGTTTGTGGCTACTGGTAGCACATGCTGACTTAGATCAAGGCCTACACACCCAGCCTGCTCCTTGGAGCTTTCAGGAGGGAAGTCCAAAAGCACAGCATGGGGGCAGGTGATGACCTGAGAAGCTTGCCTCTCTGGGAGCTTGCAGATGGCCCCAAAGCCAGGCCCAGCTCAGAAGCTCCCAGAGCTCCGATACCACAATGCAATGGACCGTGGCTCTGTGCTTCCTTGAGCACTCATCTTCTCACCTGGGGGAAGAAAAGGGACTTGTTTCACATTTCCTTGGGGGTTTCCAAAATGTCCTGAAGAATTTCTCTTCCTTTCTTCCTCTGATGGCACACTCAGGTTTACCTGATGAATAATGCCTGTGATGACCTACCAAGCAAAAATGGGCAGCACCTTCCATCCTGTCGTTTTATCCTGCCTCCCAAGTCTGTTAGTAATGACAATTTGAAGCTTTCATGAAAGACGTGACAAATGTCTCCAAACTTCCTTTCTCTGGCCACATCCTTCAAAAGTACTCATTCCTGATTTTCACTGGGATAATTTCCCCATCACAATAGCAACCATTCCATCGGCTTTCTTGCTTTCCTTTTCTTCAAATCAAATTGTAAAGTTTAAATAATACCACAGATGTACAAATATGATCAACATCACTTTATCTCACTTCACCATACTACACTTAAATTTGCTTGTCTGATTCTGTTTGGGTTATTTTATCCTATTAACCTAGTTAACAAAATGTTTCGACATATAACCATGAAAGCCCCTGTAAATGTTCTTTTTAAGAAATAATTCAGCTGTAATTTTTAGCTTTCCTTAGGGAATTTTAGAACATGTTTGCCTAATTTTATTAAAAAGTTCTTTGGCGTTTTCATTGGAATTGCATTATATTTTGTAATAAATTGGAAAAGGATTAACCTTAATAGGAGTTTTTCCGTGCATTACCGTGGTACTCACACACATACACACATCTCCATTCCTCAGGCCTCCTTCAGAGCCTTCAACAATACATGGTTCTGTTTTTTCAAATCATCTTGGTTTTTTAAAAAATTTATTTGTAGATGATAGCTCACTTTAATTCTCTGTCATTTTGAATGATATGACTCTGTTTTATTGCTATTAAATTTTAGAGTTGTTTTTCAAATGCCTTAGCACATTATCCATGCTTATATATGGAACTTCTGTTAGTAATACTGCTGGGCCCTCCCATTAATCCAGGAGCTAGGACTTTCTTTTTTTAAACCAAATCCTCTTCAAATGGCTTAATGTTTATCCCTTCTTTTAAAAATCTTTATACCATTTATTCATGTTTCTTTTCATGTCTTAATGACAGGGACATTCTTTGCAGTGTTGAATATCAGCTCTGTGAGCAGAAATCACTATTTTATTCTTAATTTCAAAGGCAGTTCTCTTCCAGATCAAGCCATTTCTATTCTTACACTGGTGAGCAAGTAATTTTCTTCCTTTTAGAATAAGTGTATTTTATCAAATGTTTTTTAATGTATCTATTAAGATAAAGATTATTTTCTCCTTTATTATATTAATATTTTTTACTGGACTGTTCTTGTGTCATGGGATAAATTCTAGACTGGGTCGTAAAGTGTTGGCTTTTTTTTTTTTTTTTTTTCCTGCTCAGCTGTGCCTGATCCCTAGAATGTACTGAGCATTTGAGTACTTATGTTCATGTAGTAGATTAAGCTGCATGTTATGTCCTCATATGGTTCTTGCTAAGTTTTGATAGTAAGATATAACAGTCTTATAAAATGTTTTTGGGTGCTTTACACATGTTTATGTCATCTGGGGAAATATGCGTAAGATAGGAATTATCCGTTCCTTGAACATTTGGTAAAAGGTGCCAGGACCATTGTCTGGGTAGTTTTGTTTTGCTCCAGAGGAAGGTGGGAGGAATTGTGGACAGTCAATTCAAATTACTTTAAAGATGTTAGAATATTTAGGTTCTCTGCTTTTGTTTTTTGTTTTTTTAATCAGTAACATTTATTAGGCATTTCTCAGTAAATGTTTAGGTTTATACCCTAAGGCTCTCTTTTTCATTAGTTTCGTTGGGAAGCAAAACATGAGAATTTTGTTCCTTTTCCATATAACTATCTTGAGACGCAGGGTTATTACCACTTTAATAATAAAGGTAAAATTAAAAGTGGCAGTGGCTCAAGATTTTGAGTAAGTAATAGAAGAAAATCTACACAGGTTAAATAGTCATCTAAGCACAGAGTAATTTGTTTTTACTCTCTAAACACATGTTGGGCAAAATTTTTATCAAAGTAGAAATACCATGTTTCTGAAAAACATTGTTAGGAATTAACGTTATCTGAGGTCCATATACATTAAAACTTTGAGCAATGCATAATACAAATTAGATAGTTTCTATCACTGCAGTTTCTCTGCATTAGCAGAGCAGACTGGGGGGGTACTGTCTCTTATGTCTGCTTTTGTTTGGGAAAATGGCGAGAAACTGTCCCAAGGATTTATTTATTTTTAAATATTTTTATTGTTACTCAAAGCACAGTTGTCTCCATTTTCCCGCCACCGCTTTTGCCTGCCCCACCCTCAATCCTTCCCCCCTTTGGCTTTGTCCATGGGTCTTTCATACATGTTCCTTGACGACCCTTTCCCTTCTTTTCCCCTGATATCCCCCTCCACCCTCCCCTCTGCTTACTGTCAGTTTGTTCTTTATTTCAGTGTTGCTGGTTCTATTTTGCTTGCTTGTTTGTTTTGTTGATTAGGTACCACTTACATGTGAGATCATATGGTATTTGTCTTTCACTACCTGCCTTACTTCACTTAGCATAATGCTCTTCAGTTCCACCCATGCTCTCACAAAGGGTAGGCACTCCCTCTTCCTTTCAGCGCAGTAGTATTCCATTGCGTAAATGTACCATAGTTTCTGAATCCACTCATTTCCTGTTGGGCACTTAGGTTGCTTCCAACACTTGGCTTTTGTAAGCTGTGCTGCTATGAACATGGGAGTGCATCGGTTCTTTTGAATTGGCGTTTCTGGATTCTTAGGGTATAATCCCAGCAGTGGAATTGCTGGGTCAAAAGGCAATTCCATTTTTAGCTTTTTGAGGAAATTCAAAACTGTTTTCCACAGTGGCTGCACTAGTCTGCATTCCCACCAACCAACACTGTACCAGGGCTCCCTTTTCTCCACAACCTCGCCACCACTTATTGTTTGTTGATTTGTTTATGATAGCCCTTCTGACTGGTGTGAAGTGGCATCTCACTGTGGTTATAATTTGCATCTCTCTTATGGCTGGTGATGCTGAGCATCGTTTGATATGTCTCTGGGCCCTGTGTATGTCCTCCTTGGAGAAGTGCCTGTTCAGGTCCTTTGTCCATTTTTTAATTGGGTTGTTTGTCTTCCTGGCGTGGAGTCATGTGAATTCTTTATATATTTTGGAGATCAAACCCTTGTCTGAGGTATCATTGGCAAATATATTTTCCCATATGATTGGTTCCCTTTTCGTTTTGCTGATGTTTCCTTTAGCCATGCAGAAGCTTCTTACTTTGATGAAGTCCCATTTGTTTATTCTTTCCTTTATGTCCCTTGCTCTAGGGGACATATTGGTGAAAATATTGCTGCGTGGAATATCTGAGACTTTCCTGCGTATGCTCTCCTCTAGGACTTTTATGGTGTTGCGACTCTCATTTAAGTCGTTTATCCATCTTGAGTTTATTTTTGTGTATGGTGTAAATTGTAGGTCGAGTTTCTTTCCTTTTTTTTTTTTTTTTCATGTAGGTGTCCAGATGTCCCAAGACCATTTGTTGAAGAGGGTATTTTTACTCCATTTTATGCTTCTACCCCCTTTGTCAAATATTAATTGACCATAGAGACATGGGTTTACTTCTGGGTTCCCTATTCTGTTCCATTGATCTGTGTGTCTGTCCTTATGCCAGTACCAGACTGTTTTGATTATGGTGGCCTTGTAATATTGTTTGATGTCAGGTATTGTGATCCCTCCAAGTTTGTTCTTCTTTCTCAAAATTGCTGACGCTATTTGGGGTCATTTATGGTTCCATATACATTTTTGAAATGTTTGTTCCATATCTGTGAAATATGTCATTGGTATTTTAATAGGGATTGCATTGAATCTATAACTTGCTTTGGGTAGCGTGGACATTTTGATGATATTAATTCTTCCAATCCATGAACAAGGTATATACTTCCATTTATTTGTGTCTTCCTTAATTTCTTTCTTCAGTGTTGTGTAGTTTTCTGAGTACAGGTCTTTTACCACCCTGGTTAGGTTTATTCCTAGGTGCTTTATTTTTCTTGTTGCTATAGTGAATGGGAATTTTTTCCTGATTTCTGATTCTGATATTTCATTGTTGGTGTACAAAAATGCCTTCGATTTCTGTACATTGACTTTGTATCCCACTGTTTTGCCAAATTCACTTGTTAGGTCGAGTAGTTTTTTGGTGGAGTCTGTAGGGTTTTCTGTGTATACTATCATGTCATCTGCAAACAATGACAGCTTACTTCCTCTTTTCCAATTTAGATGCCTTCTTTTTCTTTTTCTCGTCTGATCACTGTGGCCAGAACTTCTAATACTGTGTTGAATACAAGCGGTGAAAGCAGATACCCTTGCCTTGTTCCTGATCTTAGCGGGAAAGCTTTCAGTTTTTGCCCATTGTATATGAGGCTGGCTGTAGGCTTTTCATATATGACCTTTATTATGTTGAGGTATGCCCCTTTTATTCCCACTTTGCAGAGTGTTTTTATCATAAATGGGTGCTATACCTTATCAAATGCTTTTCCCACATTGAATGATATGATCATGTGATTTTTGTCTTTCCTTTTGTTTATGTGATGGATTACATTTATTGATTTGCGAATATTGTACCATCCTTGTATCCCTGAGATGAATTCCACTCGAGCACGGTGTATGATCTTTTTAATGTATTGATGAATCCAGAATGTCAACATCTTGTTGATGATTTTAGCATCTATGTTCATCAGATATATTGGCCAATAGTTTTCTTTCTTTGTTGTGTCTTTACCTGATTTTGGATTTAGGATGATACAGGTCTCATGAAGAGAGCTTGGGACTCTCCGCTCTTCATTAATTTTTTGGATAATAGTTTGGGAAGGATAGAAGTTAGCTTGTCCTGAATGTTTGGTAAAATTTTTATGTGAAGCTGTCCAGCCCATGATTTTTGTGTGCCAGGAGTTTTCTGATTACTGCTTCAATTTTGTTAGTTGTTATCCATCTATTCAGGCTTTCTGCTTTTTCTTGACTCAGTTTTGGAAGATTATATTTTTCTAGAAATCTGTCCGTTTCACCCAGGTTTTCAAATCTCTTGCAGTATAGTTGTTTGCAGTCATTTCTTACAATCCTTTGTATTTCTGTGGTATCAGTAGTAACCCCTCCTCTTTCATTTCTGATTTTATTTACTTGGGTCCTCTCCCTTTTTTTCTTGATGAGTCTGCTTAAAGGCTCGTCAGTTTTGTTTATCTTTTCAAAGAACCAGCTCCTGGATTTATTGATCCTTTGAATTGTTCTTTTAATCTCTATGTCATTCAGTTCTGCTCTGATCTTGATTATTTCCTTCCTTCTACTTGCTCTGGGCTTCGTTTGTTGTTGTTTCTCCAGTTCTCGTAGATGTAGGGTTAGGTAGTTCATTTGAAATGATTCTATCATTTTCAGGTAGGCCTGTAGTGCTATGAACTTCTCTCTCAGGACTGCCTTCGCTGTGTCCCATAGGTTCTGGACTGTTGTGTGTTCATTTTCATTTGTTTCCAGAAGCTTTTCGATTTCTTCCTTGATCTCATTATTGACCCATTTTCATTGTTTAATAGCATGTTATTCAGTCTTCCATGAGTTTGAGTGTTTTTGAGTTTGAGTTTTTTCCTTGGTTTCTAGTTTCAGGACCTCATGGTGTGAGAAAATGCTTGTTATCATTTCAATTCTCTTGAATTTGTTGGGTTTTTTTGTGCCCTATCATGTGGTCTATCTTTGAAAATATTCCATGTGCATTTGAAAAGAATGTGTAGTTTGCTTCTTTGGGATGAAAGGTTCTCTCTCTCTCTCTCTCTCTCTTTCTCTCTCTCTCTGTATATATATCTGTGTGTGTACACACACACACACACACACACACACACATACACACATACACACACACATACATATATATATAATCAGTTAAGTCCATTTGCTCTAATGTGTCATTCAGTTCCACAATATCCTTGTTGACATTTTGTTTGGAAGATCTATCCATTGTTGACAGTGGGGTGTTAAAATCCCCAACTATAAGTGTGTCACTGTCTATATCTTTCTTGAAGTCCTCCAAGGTTTTCCTTATATATTTGGTTGCTCCTATGTTGAGTGCATATAGGTTTACAATGTTTACGTCTTCTTGATGGATTCTTCCTTAGAGTACTATGAGGTGTCCTTGCGGGTCTTTTTTTATGACCTTTGCTTTGAAGTCTATTTTTTCTGATATAAGTATTGCTACCCTGGCTTGTTTTTCCTGTCCATTTGCTTGTAATATGTTTTCCCAACCCTTCACTTTCAGTCTGTGTAGGTGTTTTGTTCTGAGGTAGGTGTCTTATACGCAGCATATGTGCAGGTCACGTTTTCTTACACATTCAGCTACCCTATGTGTTTTGATTGGAGCATTTAATCCATTTACATTTAAGGTTATTATTGATAGGTACTTATTCATTTTTTTCCCTTTGTACCTGTGTTCCTCTCTCACTCCTTTGCTTCACCTTCTTAAAGTAGTCCCTTTAGCATATCTTGCAATGCTGGTTTGGTGGAGGTGTATTCTTTCAGCCTTCTTTTCTCTGGGAAACTCTTTATTTTGCCTTTTATTGTAATTGAGAGCCTTGCTGGGTAGAGTAGCCTTGGTTGCAGGCCTTTGCCTTTCATTACTTGGACTATTTCTTGCCATTCCCCTCTGGCTTGTAGTGTTTCTGTGGAGAAGTCAGCTGCTAGCCTTATTGGGGCTCCCTTGTTCCTGTTTCTCCCTTGCTGCCTTTGAGATTCTCTCTTTGTCTTTGATATTTGCCATTTTAATTATGACATGTCTTGGAGTGGGCCTCTTTGGGTTCCTCTTGACTGGGACCCTCTGTGCTTCCTGGACTTGTGTGACTTTTTCCTCTCCTCAGATTAGGGAAGTTTGCCGTCATTACTTTTTCAGACAGGCTTTCTATCCCTTGCTCCCCTTCTTCTCCTTCTGGTATCCCTATTATACATATGTTATTTTGTTTCATGTTGTCCTGCATTTCCCTTAACTCCTCTTTGTTCTTTTTGAGTCTTTTCTCATTCTCTTGTTCTTTCTGGGGTCTTTCTTCTACCTTGTCCTCCAGCTTGCTGACTCGATCCTCTGTTGCATCCAGCCTGCTTTTGATAACTTCTACTGTGTTCTTTAATTCAGAAATTGTATTCTTCATTTTCCCTTGTCTCTTGTTGATAGTGTCTATGTCCTTTTTCATGCTGATATAGTTTGTAGTAAGTTCCTCTTAGTTTCCCTGTCATTTTTGGTAATTCTCACTGAGCTCATCATGCTTCCTTATAGCCATTGTTTTGAACTCAACCTCTGATAGTTTACTTGCCTCTATTTCATTTAGCAGTCTTTCTGGGGATTGCTCCTTTCCTTTGGACTGGGGGTTGTTTCTTTGTCCTCCCATTATTTGTGAGACTGTTGTTTTGTTTGTTTGTTTTGTTTTGTTTTGTTGTTGTTTTGCTTCTGCTTCCTAAATTGATCTGTTTTGACTTCCTGACTTTGTGGTGTGAGCTCCTATGGTAGGAGACCCTCGAGATTCAGTGGTGCAGCCTCCTCGATCTCCTGAACTCGATGCTCTTGGGATGCCTTTTATGCCGTTTCTGTTGGCTCTCTGGAAGTACTTGGGTTTTGATTGTTGTTTGGTCATTCTTTGGTGGGTCCTTCCCTCCAGCTTGTTGGCCTAGGGTCACTCTGCCCACCATGTCTTGTGTGTTGTTGTGCAGATGCTGCCAGAACAAAACCACAACACCCACAAAACAAACCCACATCCACAAAAACAACATCCCTTGCAATCCCACTATCAACAGCAAATGAACCAGTATTAATAAGGCTGTAAAGAGATTAAGACTATTATAAGGGAGGAGAGAAATAAACTATGGTATAAAAAAATCTAGTGACTTAATATGCACAAACTTAATGGGCAAGAAATGAGTGTTAAAAAGCTATGTAGTAAAGAAAATATCGCAAATCATGGAGAAGACCACAGTGGATTTTGTCTCGGCAGCCTCTAGTATTTACCGCCGTTTTTTCTTTCTGGATCTGCCTCTGGTGATGTCAGACGTTGACCCCGTCTGACCTTAGGCAGCCTGTTCGAGACTTCCGGGAATCTACCATCTGTAGCTGTCTCCTTCAGTTGTTAATCTAGTTATTCTGCACTCAGCAGTCAGGCTTAAGCACCCTAGGGCAGGGCAGAATCCCTCCTGGGGGCAAGGCTATTGTTTCCCCTCAGGCTGCTGCTGGGAGGGGAGTCCTCTGCCTGAGCATGATGGTTCCCGCCATATGGGGGATGACTCAGCACAGGGGTCCTGGTGTCTACTCTCTCAATTCTCTCCCCAAAGCCTCCGTCCCCAATCTCTCCTCAGGCGTCTCTAGCCCACTCTGCCCCAGCCTTTGCTGGAGCCCAGGGTAAGTGGCTTCAGCTGAAAATTTATGCATTGGCCCTTTAAACAGCTCTTTGCTTCTCCAGCTGCCCGCCCATCTCTCGCAGCGTGCAGTCCTGCCACTTTTTGCAGCTGGCGGTTATCTGTGTACCTTTTGGGCTCTGGTGCTGTAGGCTGGGGATCCCTGCTAATCCCTCTAAAAAGACCCCACTCTTCTCAGGGGGATCCCACTGGCTGCTTAAATATCCCCCTGGCTCTGGCGCTGCTGCCTGTGGGTGCCCAGCCAGGTTTCTCGAGTCTCCGCCGCACTCGTTACCAGTCAGGAAGTGCTGAAGCTGATTCTCCTGTCTGTCCGTGGTTATAAGGCTTCTCTCTCACTATTGTTCGGTTGTTTGTTCTCGGTGATTTCTCCACAATTTATTTGTAATTCCACATTGGTCCTTGGAGGAGGTCAGTGTGACTTCCATTCGCTCCTCCACCATCTTGCTGTCTCAGGTGAACTTGCTGCCTTACAGGTTTATCAGCCACTTCCACGGGATAGAAGGATGAATTCGTTAGTTTCTCAGGAGAGCACTTCCTGAGGTGCAGTTTCATTTCATGTCACAGATTCAATACTTTGGGTGGGTTAATGCTCATCATCTTCATTTTTCATCTCTCCTCAGAAGATCTCAGACTCACTCCCTCTGAGCTTCGGGACCAGGGTAGCAGCCTGAAAGGCACCAGTAGCACATAGGGAGGAACTGAAGTGTTTGGCATCAAGGTGGAAGCTGGGGAACAGCCTTCTCCCAGACAGAAAGAAGGGCAGAGGCAATTTTCCCTTTTCTGAGCCTTTCCCCCACAGAGCCAAAGAGCCAGCAGGCTAGCGCCATGTCTGAGACTCCATTACCCTGGCAAACACTCTAGGTTCTCTGTTTTTCATGAGTATATATTAGAATGTCATACTTTTCTGAAAATGTTTTCTAATTCAGGTAAGATTTTTTTTTTTTTAACTAAGGTAGAATAGATAACTTATTGCTTATTGCAATAAGCAATAATCCCCAGATCTCAGGTGCTTAACACAACAAAGGTTTGGTTTTGACCCATGGAAATCCTCCAACACATGTCAGGCAGCTCCCCTTGACATTTCTCTCCCAGTGCTACTTCCTTGGACATCTGATGTGATTTCCTCTGACAACTCCTGTCTTGAAATTCCTTCTTTCCATTTACATGAGCAGGAGAGAGGGAGAGTGTGCACCCTTACTCTTGCCCTTAATCACCTTGAGGGGTATGACTTCCAGTCACAATGTCATTCATGGGAACTCAGTCACGTGGTCTGAACCTAACTACAAAGAAGTCTGGGAGATGAGATCTTCCAGTGTCCCCGGGAAGAGGAAAGGTGTGGTGAGCACAAAGACCATCTATACCACAGATTTCAAATGCATCAGTTTAACCCTATAGTGTTTTTAGTTAACTTTTTATTGAGACAATTGTAGATTCACGTGCACTTGTAAGTAATAACACAGAGAGACCCAGTGTACACTTCCCCGGTTTCCCCCCAGGGTTACATTTTGCAAAACTACAGTAAAATATCATAACCCAGGATATTGACATTGATACACCAGCCTGTCTTATTCAGATTTCCCCAGTTGCATTTGTACTGATGTGTGTGTTTGTGTGCATGCAGTGGTGTTCTACACAACGTCCTCTCCTTTGTAGGTTCATGTATCCAACACCAATTCCAACATTACAAGGATTTCTTATGTTGTCCTTTCATAGCCACACCAACCTCCCCTTCCTCCACGCCCCCATTCTCCATTTCCCATCCTTACCCCCTGGCAACCACTAATCTGCTCTACGTGTCTATAATTTTGTCATTCCAAAATGACAATGGAATCCACATTCCAAAATATAAATGGAATTATATAGCATATAACCTTTGGAGTTGACTTTTTTTCCACTCAGTACATTTCCCTGGAAATTCGTCCAAGCTGCGGCGTGTATCAGTAGTTTGCTCCTTTATATTCCTGAGTAGTATCCCATGGTTTGTATGCATTGCAGTGTGTTTAAACATTTGCCTGTTGAAGGGTATCTGGGCTGATGCCAGTTTTGGCATATTACAAAAAAGAAGTTGCTATGAACATATCTGTATAGGTTTTTTTGTGAACATGTTTTCATTTCAGTGCAATCTATGCCCAAGTGTGCGATTGCATGTTGAGTTTTATAACAAACTCTCAAATTGTTTTCCAGAGAGGTTATATCATTTTACATTCCCATCAACAATATATGAGTGATCCAGTTTCTCTGCATTCTTGCCAACATTTGCTGTTGTGGTGTTGTCACTTTTTTTTTTATCTTACTAATCCTGAGTGCATAGCGGTATCTCATTGTGTGTTTTAATTTGCATTTTCTTGTGGGCTAGTGATGTTTAACATATTTTTATATCCTTACTTAACATATGTATATCCTCTTAGGTGAAATGTCTGTTCATGGCTTTCGCCAATTTTCTAATCAGAGTCCTTTATATTTTCTAGACACTAGTTGTTTGTTGAATATGTGGTTTCAAATATTTTCTACCACTCTTTAGCTTGGCTTTTAATTCTCTTCACATGAACTTTCACTGAGCAAAAGTTTTAATTTTGATCACCACTAATTTATCAACTTTTTTTTTAATGGATCATGCTCTGCTGTCAAGTCTAAAAGCTCTTTACCTTGTAACATTTTTTATTTGCCGATTAATATTTATCCTGTGTCTTTTGTGGTCTACCCTTTTTATTAATAATATTTTATAATCTCCCTCTTTCTCTGTTTGTCTGATAGTTCTAGCTAAACATTTGCCTAGTTTTTTTCTTTCTTTTTCCTCTCCCAATATTTGGCTTAGTTTGTTACTCACCTTTATTTGTAATTTTAGAATTTTATTGTTTTATCATTAATCTCACCTTTCTACTTTGCTTAATATATATTCTTTTTAAAATTATTTCTGGCTTTTTAATAAATGCATTTGTGAGTATAAATTTTCCTGTAGTACTATGTTAGATTCAATTGACATTTTTAAACATTTTATTGTTTGTGCTATTACAATTGTCCCTGCTTTTTCTCCCTTTGCCCACCTCCACCCAGCTCCACCTCCTCCCTTCCCTCCATCAATCCCCATCTCATTGTCCACAGCCAGGAATCATGCATAAATGTTCTTTGGTTAATCCCTTTGCCGTCTTTTACCACCCTGCCCACGCCCGGCAGCTATCAGTCTGTTCCATGCATCTACGCTTCTGTTTCTACTTTGTGTTGTTAGTTTATTTTGTTCATTAGATTCCACATATAAGTGAGATTATGTGGTACTCGTCTTTCACTGACTGGTTTATTTCACTTTAGCATAATATTCTCAAGGTCCATCCATGCTGTCACAAAAGGTAAGAGTTCCTTCTTTTTTACTGCTGTGTAGTACTACATTGTGTAAATGTACCACAGTTTTTTATCCACTCATCTACTGATGGACACTTAGGCTGTTTCCAGATCTTGACTAGTGTACATAGCACTGCTATGAACATGGGGGTGCATAAATTCTTTTGAATTGGTGTTTTGGGATTCTTAGGATATGTTCCCAGAAGTGGAATTGCTGGGTGAAAAGGAATTTCCATTTTTAATTTTTTGAGGATATTCCATACTGTTTTCCACATTGGCTGCACCAGTTTATATCCCCACCAGCAGTGCCCTTGGGTTCCCTTTTCTCCATGTCCATGCCAGCAACTTGTTCTTTGTTGACTTATTGGTGGCAGCCATTCTGACAGGTGTGAGGTGCTATGTCGCCTGATTTTACTCTGCATCTCTCTGATGATTAGTAATGTTGGGCACTCAGTTGACAGGTTTTTAAAGTGTAGGATGCCTGTGGTTAACAAATGGTTAACAGATGAGATATTTAAGGATAAGGTATTAATTTATATAGCAACATGCTTCAGTTATGTTTTTACTATTTTGGGGTTTTTATTGCTAATTACATTTATAATTGACTTTAAAACTAATTTTATTATCTATTTTACTATTTATTTGGGAGTAAATTAATTTTTAATTATGAAATTAATTCAATTACTTTCAATTTAATAATAATTTACTAATATATTTTTACTACTAATTTGATTCTATTTAATCAGGAGATGCATTCATTCAAAACTTCTCAGCTGTAGTTTTATTGTTGGATTGCTAGTATGTTTGTAACTTTTTTCTTTTCTTACCAAAGAAAACCTTTTTCTTTTACCTCCCTTGCATTTGAGGTCATATTCCTAAAATCCTCTCAGGCAAAGGTCCACAAATTTAGTACCTTTGTTTTCCTCTATGTAATTTATTGTTTTGGCTTTATATTTAGCTCTTTGATCCATTAATTGTTGTATATCAATTAATCTAGCTTTACTCTTTTGCATGTGGCTTTCCCATTCTTCCTGCACCATTTATTAAAGAGGATTTCTTTAATCTTCTTTAATCCAACAATAAGCAAAAGCCATGAACAGACATTTCACCTAAGAGGATATACATATGTTAAGTAAGGATATAAAAATATGTTAAACATCACTAGCCCACAAGAAAATGCAAATTAAAACACACAATGAGATACCGCTATGCACTCAGGATTAGTAAGATAAAAAAAAAAGTGACAACACCACAACAGCAAATGTTGGCAAGAATGCAGAGAAACTGGATCACTCATATATTGTTGATGGGAATGTAAAATGATATAACCTCTCTGGAAAACAATTTGAGAGTTTGTTATAAAACTCAACATGCAATCACACACTTGGGCATAGATTGCACTGAAATGAAAACATGTTCACAAAAAAACCTATACAGATATGTTCATAGCAACTTCTTTTTTGTAATATGCCAAAACTGGCATCAGCCCAGATACCCTTCAACAGGCAAATGTTTAAACACACTGCAATGCACACAAACCATGGGATACTACTCAGGAATATAAAGGAGCAAACTACTGATACACGCCGCAGCTTGGACGAATTTCCAGGGAAATGTACTGAGTGGAAAAAAAGTCAACTCCAAAGGTTATATGCTATATAATTCCATTTATATTTTGGAATGTGGATTCCATTGTCATTTTGGAATGACAAAATTATAGACACGTAGAGCAGATTAGTGGTTGCCAGGGGGTAAGGATGGGAAATGGAGAATGGGGGCGTGGAGGAAGGGGAGGTTGGTGTGGCTATGAAAGGACAACATAAGAAATCCTTGTAATGTTGGAATTGGTGTTGGATACATGAACCTACAAAGGAGAGGACGTTGTGTAGAACACCACTGCATGCACACAAACACACACATCAGTACAAATGCAACTGGGGAAATCTGAATAAGACAGGCTGGTGTATCAATGTCAATATCCTGGGTTATGATATTTTACTGTAGTTTTGCAAAATGTAACCCTGGGGGGAAACCGGGGAAGTGTACACTGGGTCTCTCTGTGTTATTACTTACAAGTGCACGTGAATCTACAATTGTCTCAATAAAAAGTTAACTAAAAACACTATAGGGTTAAACTGATGCATTTGAAATCTGTGGTATAGATGGTCTTTGTGCTCACCACACCTTTCCTCTTCCCGGGGACACTGGAAGATCTCATCTCCCAGACTTCTTTGTAGTTAGGTTCAGACCACGTGACTGAGTTCCCATGAATGACATTGTGACTGGAAGTCATACCCCTCAAGGTGATTAAGGGCAAGAGTAAGGGTGCACACTCTCCCTCTCTCCTGCTCATGTAAATGGAAAGAAGGAATTTCAAGACAGGAGTTGTCAGAGGAAATCACATCAGATGTCCAAGGAAGTAGCACTGGGAGAGAAATGTCAAGGGGAGCTGCCTGACATGTGTTGGAGGATTTCCATGGGTCAAAACCAAACCTTTGTTGTGTTAAGCACCTGAGATCTGGGGATTATTGCTTATTGCAATAAGCAATAAGTTATCTATTCTACCTTAGTTAAAAAAAAAAAAATCTTACCTGAATTAGAAAACATTTTCAGAAAAGTATGACATTCTAATATATACTCATGAAAAACAGAGAACCTAGAGTGTTTGCCAGGGTAATGGAGTCTCAGACATGGCGCTAGCCTGCTGGCTCTTTGGCTCTGTGGGGGAAAGGCTCAGAAAAGGGAAAATTGCCTCTGCCCTTCTTTCTGTCTGGGAGAAGGCTGTTCCCCAGCTTCCACCTTGATGCCAAACACTTCAGTTCCTCCCTATGTGCTACTGGTGCCTTTCAGGCTGCTACCCTGGTCCCGAAGCTCAGAGGGAGTGAGTCTGAGATCTTCTGAGGAGAGATGAAAAATGAAGATGATGAGCATTAACCCACCCAAAGTATTGAATCTGTGACATGAAATGAAACTGCACCTCAGGAAGTGCTCTCCTGAGAAACTAACGAATTCATCCTTCTATCCCGTGGAAGTGGCTGATAAACCTGTAAGGCAGCAAGTTCACCTGAGACAGCAAGATGGTGGAGGAGCGAATGGAAGTCACACTGACCTCCTCCAAGGACCAATGTGGAATTACAAATAAATTGTGGAGAAATCACCGAGAACAAACAACCGAACAATAGTGAGAGAGAAGCCTTATAACCACGGACAGACAGGAGAATCAGCTTCAGCACTTCCTGACTGGTAACGAGTGCGGCGGAGACTCGAGAAACCTGGCTGGGCACCCACAGGCAGCAGCGCCAGAGCCAGGGGGATATTTAAGCAGCCAGTGGGATCCCCCTGAGAAGAGTGGGGTCTTTTTAGAGGGATTAGCAGGGATCCCCAGCCTACAGCACCAGAGCCCAAAAGGTACACAGATAACCGCCAGCTGCAAAAAGTGGCAGGACTGCACGCTGCGAGAGATGGGCGGGCAGCTGGAGAAGCAAAGAGCTGTTTAAAGGGCCAATGCATAAATTTTCAGCTGAAGCCACTTACCCTGGGCTCCAGCAAAGGCTGGGGCAGAGTGGGCTAGAGACGCCTGAGGAGAGATTGGGGACGGAGGCTTTGGGGAGAGAATTGAGAGAGTAGACACCAGGACCCCTGTGCTGAGTCATCCCCCATATGGCGGGAGCCATCATGCTCAGGCAGAGGACTCCCCTCCCAGCAGCAGCCTGAGGGGAAACAATAGCCTTGCCCCCAGGAGGGATTCTGCCCTGCCCTAGGGTGCTTAAGCCTGACTGCTGAGTGCAGAATAACTAGATTAACAACTGAAGGAGACAGCTACAGATGGTAGATTCCCGGAAGTCTCGAACAGGCTGCCTAAGGTCAGACGGGGTCAACGTCTGACATCACCAGAGGCAGATCCAGAAAGAAAAAACGGCGGTAAATACTAGAGGCTGCCGAGACAAAATCCACTGTGGTCTTCTCCATGATTTGCGATATTTTCTTTACTACATAGCTTTTTAACACTCATTTCTTGCCCATTAAGTTTGTGCATATTAAGTCACTAGATTTTTTTATACCATAGTTTATTTCTCTCCTCCCTTATAATAGTCTTAATCTCTTTACAGCCTTATTAATACTGGTTCATTTGCTGTTGATAGTGGGATTGCAAGGGATGTTGTTTTTGTGGATGTGGGTTTGTTTTGTGGGTGTTGTGGTTTTGTTCTGGCAGCATCTGCACAACAACACACAAGACATGGTGGGCAGAGTGACCCTAGGCCAACAAGCTGGAGGGAAGGACCCACCAAAGAATGACCAAACAACAATCAAAACCCAAGTACTTCCAGAGAGCCAACAGAAACGGCATAAAAGGCATCCCAAGAGCATCGAGTTCAGGAGATCGAGGAGGCTGCACCACTGAATCTCGAGGGTCTCCTACCATAGGAGCTCACACCACAAAGTCAGGAAGTCAAAACAGATCAATTTAGGAAGCAGAAGCAAAACAACAACAAAACAAAACAAAACAAACAAACAAAACAACAGTCTCACAAATAATGGGAGGACAAAGAAACAACCCCCAGTCCAAAGGAAAGGAGCAATCCCCAGAAAGACTGCTAAATGAAATAGAGGCAAGTAAACTATCAGAGGTTGAGTTCAAAACAATGGCTATAAGGAAGCATGATGAGCTCAGTGAGAATTACCAAAAATGACAGGGAAACTAAGAGGAACTTACTACAAACTATATCAGCATGAAAAAGGACATAGACACTATCAACAAGAGACAAGGGAAAATGAAGAATACAATTTCTGAATTAAAGAACACAGTAGAAGTTATCAAAAGCAGGCTGGATGCAACAGAGGATCGAGTCAGCAAGCTGGAGGACAAGGTAGAAGAAAGACCCCAGAAAGAACAAGAGAATGAGAAAAGACTCAAAAAGAACAAAGAGGAGTTAAGGGAAATGCAGGACAACATGAAACAAAATAACATATGTATAATAGGGATACCAGAAGGAGAAGAAGGGGAGCAAGGGATAGAAAGCCTGTCTGAAAAAGTAATGACGGCAAACTTCCCTAATCTGAGGAGAGGAAAAAGTCACACAAGTCCAGGAAGCACAGAGGGTCCCAGTCAAGAGGAACCCAAAGAGGCCCACTCCAAGACATGTCATAATTAAAATGGCAAATATCAAAGACAAAGAGAGAATCTCAAAGGCAGCAAGGGAGAAACAGGAACAAGGGAGCCCCAATAAGGCTAGCAGCTGACTTCTCCACAGAAACACTACAAGCCAGAGGGGAATGGCAAGAAATAGTCCAAGTAATGAAAGGCAAAGGCCTGCAACCAAGGCTACTCTACCCAGCAAGGCTCTCAATTACAATAAAAGGCAAAATAAAGAGTTTCCCAGAGAAAAGAAGGCTGAAAGAATACACCTCCACCAAACCAGCATTGCAAGATATGCTAAAGGGACTACTTTAAGAAGGTGAAGCAAAGGAGTGAGAGAGGAACACAGGTACAAAGGGAAAAAAATGAATAAGTACCTATCAATAATAACCTTAAATGTAAATGGATTAAATGCTCCAATCAAAACACATAGGGTAGCTGAATGTGTAAGAAAACGTGACCTGCACATATGCTGCGTATAAGACACCTACCTCAGAACAAAACACCTACACAGACTGAAAGTGAAGGGTTGGGAAAACATATTACAAGCAAATGGACAGGAAAAACAAGCCAGGGTAGCAATACTTATATCAGAAAAAATAGACTTCAAAGCAAAGGTCATAAAAAAAGACCCGCAAGGACACCTCATAGTACTCTAAGGAAGAATCCATCAAGAAGACGTAAACATTGTAAACCTATATGCACTCAACATAGGAGCAACCAAATATATAAGGAAAACCTTGGAGGACTTCAAGAAAGATATAGACAGTGACACACTTATAGTTGGGGATTTTAACACCCCACTGTCAACAATGGATAGATCTTCCAAACAAAATGTCAACAAGGATATTGTGGAACTGAATGACACATTAGAGCAAATGGACTTAACTGATTATATATATATGTATGTGTGTGTGTATGTGTGTATGTGTGTGTGTGTGTGTGTGTGTGTGTGTACACACACAGATATATATACAGAGAGAGAGAGAAAGAGAGAGAGAGAGAGAGAGAGAACCTTTCATCCCAAAGAAGCAAACTACACATTCTTTTCAAATGCACATGGAATATTTTCAAAGATAGACCACATGATAGGGCACAAAAAAACCCAACAAATTCAAGAGAATTGAAATGATAACAAGCATTTTCTCACACCATGAGGTCCTGAAACTAGAAACCAAGGAAAAAACTCAAACTCAAAAACACTCAAACTCATGGAAGACTGAATAACATGCTATTAAACAATGAAAATGGGTCAATAATGAGATCAAGGAAGAAATCGAAAAGCTTCTGGAAACAAATGAAAATGAACACACAACAGTCCAGAACCTATGGGACACAGCGAAGGCAGTCCTGAGAGAGAAGTTCATAGCACTACAGGCCTACCTGAAAATGATAGAATCATTTCAAATGAACTACCTAACCCTACATCTACGAGAACTGGAGAAACAACAACAAACGAAGCCCAGAGCAAGTAGAAGGAAGGAAATAATCAAGATCAGAGCAGAACTGAATGACATAGAGATTAAAAGAACAATTCAAAGGATCAATAAATCCAGGAGCTGGTTCTTTGAAAAGATAAACAAAACTGACGAGCCTTTAAGCAGACTCATCAAGAAAAAAAGGGAGAGGACCCAAGTAAATAAAATCAGAAATGAAAGAGGAGGGGTTACTACTGATACCACAGAAATACAAAGGATTGTAAGAAATGACTGCAAACAACTATACTGCAAGAGATTTGAAAACCTGGGTGAAACGGACAGATTTCTAGAAAAATATAATCTTCCAAAACTGAGTCAAGAAAAAGCAGAAAGCCTGAATAGATGGATAACAACTAACAAAATTGAAGCAGTAATCAGAAAACTCCTGGCACACAAAAATCATGGGCTGGACAGCTTCACATAAAAATTTTACCAAACATTCAGGACAAGCTAACTTCTATCCTTCCCAAACTATTATCCAAAAAATTAATGAAGAGCGGAGAGTCCCAAGCTCTCTTCATGAGACCTGTATCATCCTAAATCCAAAATCAGGTAAAGACACAACAAAGAAAGAAAACTATTGGCCAATATATCTGATGAACATAGATGCTAAAATCATCAACAAGATGTTGACATTCTGGATTCATCAATACATTAAAAAGATCATACACCGTGCTCGAGTGGAATTCATCTCAGGGATACAAGGATGGTACAATATTCGCAAATCAATAAATGTAATCCATCACATAAACAAAAGGAAAGACAAAAATCACATGATCATATCATTCAATGTGGGAAAAGCATTTGATAAGGTATAGCACCCATTTATGATAAAAACACTCTGCAAAGTGGGAATAAAAGGGGCATACCTCAACATAATAAAGGTCATATATGAAAAGCCTACAGCCAGCCTCATATACAATGGGCAAAAACTGAAAGCTTTCCCGCTAAGATCAGGAACAAGGCAAGGGTATCTGCTTTCACCGCTTGTATTCAACACAGTATTAGAAGTTCTGGCCACAGTGATCAGACGAGAAAAAGAAAAAGAAGGCATCTAAATTGGAAAAGAGGAAGTAAGCTGTCATTGTTTGCAGATGACATGATAGTATACACAGAAAACCCTACAGACTCCACCAAAAAACTACTCGACCTAACAAGTGAATTTGGCAAAACAGTGGGATACAAAGTCAATGTACAGAAATCGAAGGCATTTTTGTACACCAACAATGAAATATCAGAATCAGAAATCAGGAAAAAATTCCCATTCACTATAGCAACAAGAAAAATAAAGCACCTAGGAATAAACCTAACCAGGGTGGTAAAAGACCTGTACTCAGAAAACTACACAACGCTGAAGAAAGAAATTAAGGAAGACACAAATAAATGGAAGTATATACCTTGTTCATGGATTGGAAGAATTAATATCATCAAAATGTCCACGCTACCCAAAGCAAGTTATAGATTCAATGCAATCCCTATTAAAATACCAATGACATATTTCACAGATATGGAACAAACATTTCAAAAATGTATATGGAACCATAAATGACCCCAAATAGCGTCAGCAATTTTGAGAAAGAAGAACAAACTTGGAGGGATCACAATACCTGACATCAAACAATATTACAAGGCCACCATAATCAAAACAGTCTGGTACTGGCATAAGGACAGACACACAGATCAATGGAACAGAATAGGGAACCCAGAAGTAAACCCATGTCTCTATGGTCAATTAATATTTGACAAAGGGGGTAGAAGCATAAAATGGAGTAAAAATACCCTCTTCAACAAATGGTCTTGGGACATCTGGACACCTACATGAAAAAAAAAAAAAAAAAGGAAAGAAACTCGACCTACAATTTACACCATACACAAAAATAAACTCAAGATGGATAAACGACTTAAATGAGAGTCGCAACACCATAAAAGTCCTAGAGGAGAGCATACGCAGGAAAGTCTCAGATATTCCACGCAGCAATATTTTCACCAATATGTCCCCTAGAGCAAGGGACATAAAGGAAAGAATAAACAAATGGGACTTCATCAAAGTAAGAAGCTTCTGCATGGCTAAAGGAAACATCAGCAAAACGAAAAGGGAACCAATCATATGGGAAAATATATTTGCCAATGATACCTCAGACAAGGGTTTGATCTCCAAAATATATAAAGAATTCACATGACTCCACGCCAGGAAGACAAACAACCCAATTAAAAAATGGACAAAGGACCTGAACAGGCACTTCTCCAAGGAGGACATACACAGGGCCCAGAGACATATCAAACGATGCTCAGCATCACCAGCCATAAGAGAGATGCAAATTATAACCACAGTGAGATGCCACTTCACACCAGTCAGAAGGGCTATCATAAACAAATCAACAAACAATAAGTGGTGGCGAGGTTGTGGAGAAAAGGGAGCCCTGGTACAGTGTTGGTTGGTGGGAATGCAGACTAGTGCAGCCACTGTGGAAAACAGTTTTGAATTTCCTCAAAAAGCTAAAAATGGAATTGCCTTTTGACCCAGCAATTCCACTGCTGGGATTATACCCTAAGAATCCAGAAACGCCAATTCAAAAGAACCGATGCACTCCCATGTTCATAGCAGCACAGCTTACAAAAGCCAAGTGTTGGAAGCAACCTAAGTGCCCAACAGGAAATGAGTGGATTCAGAAACTATGGTACATTTACGCAATGGAATACTACTGCGCTGAAAGGAAGAGGGAGTGCCTACCCTTTGTGAGAGCATGGGTGGAACTGAAGAGCATTATGCTAAGTGAAGTAAGGCAGGTAGTGAAAGACAAATACCATATGATCTCACATGTAAGTGGTACCTAATCAACAAAACAAACAAGCAAGCAAAATAGAACCAGCAACACTGAAATAAAGAACAAACTGACAGTAAGCAGAGGGGAGGGTGGAGGGGGATATCAGGGGAAAAGAAGGGAAAGGGTCGTCAAGGAACATGTATGAAAGACCCATGGACAAAGCCAAAGGGGGGAAGGATTGAGGGTGGGGCAGGCAAAAGCGGTGGCGGGAAAATGGAGACAACTGTGCTTTGAGTAACAATAAAAATATTTAAAAATAAATAAATCCTTGGGACAGTTTCTCGCCATTTTCCCAAACAAAAGCAGACATAAGAGACAGTACCCCCCCAGTCTGCTCTGCTAATGCAGAGAAACTGCAGTGATAGAAACTATCTAATTTGTATTATGCATTGCTCAAAGTTTTAATGTATATGGACCTCAGATAACGTTAATTCCTAACAATGTTTTTCAGAAACATGGTATTTCTACTTTGATAAAAATTTTGCCCAACATGTGTTTAGAGAGTAAAAACAAATTACTCTGTGCTTAGATGACTATTTAACCTGTGTAGATTTTCTTCTATTACTTACTCAAAATCTTGAGCCACTGCCACTTTTAATTTTACCTTTATTATTAAAGTGGTAATAACCCTGCGTCTCAAGATAGTTATATGGAAAAGGAACAAAATTCTCATGTTTTGCTTCCCAACGAAACTAATGAAAAAGAGAGCCTTAGGGTATAAACCTAAACATTTACTGAGAAATGCCTAATAAATGTTACTGATTAAAAAAACAAAAAACAAAAGCAGAGAACCTAAATATTCTAACATCTTTAAAGTAATTTGAATTGACTGTCCACAATTCCTCCCACCTTCCTCTGGAGCAAAACAAAACTACCCAGACAATGGTCCTGGCACCTTTTACCAAATGTTCAAGGAACGGATAATTCCTATCTTACGCATATTTCCCCAGATGACATAAACATGTGTAAAGCACCCAAAAACATTTTATAAGACTGTTATATCTTACTATCAAAACTTAGCAAGAACCATATGAGGACATAACATGCAGCTTAATCTACTACATGAACATAAGTACTCAAATGCTCAGTACATTCTAGGGATCAGGCACAGCTGAGCAGGAAAAAAAAAAAAAAAAAAAGCCAACACTTTACGACCCAGTCTAGAATTTATCCCATGACACAAGAACAGTCCAGTAAAAAATATTAATATAATAAAGGAGAAAATAATCTTTATCTTAATAGATACATTAAAAAACATTTGATAAAATACACTTATTCTAAAAGGAAGAAAATTACTTGCTCACCAGTGTAAGAATAGAAATGGCTTGATCTGGAAGAGAACTGCCTTTGAAATTAAGAATAAAATAGTGATTTCTGCTCACAGAGCTGATATTCAACACTGCAAAGAATGTCCCTGTCATTAAGACATGAAAAGAAACATGAATAAATGGTATAAAGATTTTTAAAAGAAGGGATAAACATTAAGCCATTTGAAGAGGATTTGGTTTAAAAAAAGAAAGTCCTAGCTCCTGGATTAATGGGAGGGCCCAGCAGTATTACTAACAGAAGTTCCATATATAAGCATGGATAATGTGCTAAGGCATTTGAAAAACAACTCTAAAATTTAATAGCAATAAAACAGAGTCATATCATTCAAAATGACAGAGAATTAAAGTGAGCTATCATCTACAAATAAATTTTTTAAAAAACCAAGATGATTTGAAAAAACAGAACCATGTATTGTTGAAGGCTCTGAAGGAGGCCTGAGGAATGGAGATGTGTGTATGTGTGTGAGTACCACGGTAATGCACGGAAAAACTCCTATTAAGGTTAATCCTTTTCCAATTTATTACAAAATATAATGCAATTCCAATGAAAACGCCAAAGAACTTTTTAATAAAATTAGGCAAACATGTTCTAAAATTCCCTAAGGAAAGCTAAAAATTACAGCTGAATTATTTCTTAAAAAGAACATTTACAGGGGCTTTCATGGTTATATGTCGAAACATTTTGTTAACTAGGTTAATAGGATAAAATAACCCAAACAGAATCAGACAAGCAAATTTAAGTGTAGTATGGTGAAGTGAGATAAAGTGATGTTGATCATATTTGTACATCTGTGGTATTATTTAAACTTTACAATTTGATTTGAAGAAAAGGAAAGCAAGAAAGCCGATGGAATGGTTGCTATTGTGATGGGGAAATTATCCCAGTGAAAATCAGGAATGAGTACTTTTGAAGGATGTGGCCAGAGAAAGGAAGTTTGGAGACATTTGTCACGTCTTTCATGAAAGCTTCAAATTGTCATTACTAACAGACTTGGGAGGCAGGATAAAACGACAGGATGGAAGGTGCTGCCCATTTTTGCTTGGTAGGTCATCACAGGCATTATTCATCAGGTAAACCTGAGTGTGCCATCAGAGGAAGAAAGGAAGAGAAATTCTTCAGGACATTTTGGAAACCCCCAAGGAAATGTGAAACAAGTCCCTTTTCTTCCCCCAGGTGAGAAGATGAGTGCTCAAGGAAGCACAGAGCCACGGTCCATTGCATTGTGGTATCGGAGCTCTGGGAGCTTCTGAGCTGGGCCTGGCTTTGGGGCCATCTGCAAGCTCCCAGAGAGGCAAGCTTCTCAGGTCATCACCTGCCCCCATGCTGTGCTTTTGGACTTCCCTCCTGAAAGCTCCAAGGAGCAGGCTGGGTGTGTAGGCCTTGATCTAAGTCAGCATGTGCTACCAGTAGCCACAAACTTCACCCCTAGGAGGACATGGGACCAGGTCCTCACACCTGGAATGGGTCTTTGGGACAGGCATATTACACAACACAACCCTGGATTAGATGGAGAAAGTTCTGGCTGTCACGGAAGCTCACCCCCACCCTCATTTCCCCAAAGTTCCTAGGCTGGGATAAGACACAGGCAGGGGACCAGCTGGATCAGTGGACTGGACATCTGACCCTTGAAACCAGAAAAAAGGCATGGGAATCATCAAGGACACAAGAAGAAGCCAAGCCATTTTCGGAACCCTACAGGTAAGGAGAGAAAGATCGAGGGGGCCCATGGCCTACAAAGCAGGCTCCTGGCCCACCCCAGGAGCAGTAAGGTCACTTGGGCCTGTAAGCACCTCTGGTCTGCTCAAGGCCAGAAGCTGAGAGAGCCGAGTGCAGTACTCCCACCAGAGCTGCCCTTTCTGTTTCCTGAGGACTTGCCAACCAAGATTCTTAGTGGGGCATGGCTCAGCCACACTCACTGAGCCCTTAGTTTTTTATGTAGACCCCTTCTCCGACTCAGAGTTCAAACCTCATACATAATGTTTGGCAACATAGTAAATGCATAGTACTCAGTGCATCGACATCGCCCACTTATTTTTCCAAACTTACAGCCTAGCTCCTGGGCCATATTTGAATTCTGCTGTTGAGACACTCAATCTGTGCTTTAGGCAGGAGCACACCAGCCCATAGGACTGGGACTTGCTGGACAGCTCACAGCCCCCGCTCAGGGAATGCAGCCCCTTGGGAATGCTTGATTGTAGGGGAGGCAAAGTTCCAGCAGAAGATAGGAGTCACGTGACCTCCAAGGGCTCCTGGAGCTTTGCTCTGTTTCCTTCATCTTTTATCTCTTTTGTTTCCTGCATATCTTCTCATCTCTCCTCTTCCTGTATTTCTTCCTCAGTCTCAACCACTTTGCTGTCCCTTCAACTTTTTCCTTTTTCCATGTGTTTCCTTTTTCTCTTCTCAGTTCTCATGTTGAATTCTTCACTAGCAGACTTTAATGGACATCTAACACACATCGTAAAATATTTATTTTACTATCTTACTATATTTCCTTTTTATAGAGTATTCAGTGGCTTAGTGATCTGTCCACAGAGTCTTTGATACTCTTCCTTTCAAGAGGTGGAGCCTAGTTCTGTTTTGTTTTTTCTTTTTTCTTTCCCATTCGTGTTGGCCAGACTCAGTAACTGGTTTCTAAATAAAGAGATAAATAAAGTGTAAGTGACACTGTACGACTTCAGAGAATGGCTCATAAAAGGCCCTGGGACTTTCTGCTTTCCTTTGGCCTCTGTTCTCTCTGGGATCACTTGCTTTGGGTTTAGCCAGCTGGCCTGTGGAGCAGATCTATAGGGAGGCTTACGTGTGTCCTGAAAACAACCAGTAAGGAAATGAGGCCTCTGGCCAATAGCCATGGGAGTGAACCTCTTAGAAGCTGATCTTCCAGCCCAGTCAAGCCTTCAGGTGACTGCAGCCCCAGCTAACCACACCTGAAGCTCTTGACCACAGCTTCATAAAAGCCCCCAGCAAAGCTCACCTGAATTTCCAACCTACAGACTTTGAACAATAATTATAAGCCAGAAATAGAATATTATTTTTAAATTATATAATCTAGACTCATTGATATAGATACCCATCCCAGTTACTTATTTCATGTAACAAATTTTCCTAAAGTTTCTGTGTGTGTGCATATACAAATAAAAATAAGTTCGATATGTACTTAAAACTTGAACTGATTAAAAAAAGAGGTTTGGACTTAACTGCATGCAGACAAGGTTGAAACTGAGATCCATCGCTACCCCTTCCCATGAGCTTAAAAGCAGCTTCTTCAGAGCCCACAGCAATTGACACTTTTCCTCTAAGCAGCCTGATGTCCTTGCACACTCTGTGCCTCAGCCTCCCCCAGCATGCTGAGATAAGGTCTGGGGACGTCTTGACTTTCATTATCCCATTCTTATTCCAACCAGAGAGAGAATCTCCTTTATTCAGAAGAACTGACGTACCAGCATGTTCTTTTCTTGTTTCCAGCACACCAACAGCCAAACTCTTCATGTACTAAGGGAAAAGAATGATTAAAAATGACAATTTTAATCAACCATTTTATAATATAATGGACAATAAGCCCAGTGGGGAGAGAGCAAGAAAGAGACCCATGGACTGATGCCTCCGTCCTTGTCAGGCACAGGCCAGCCTTGACTGTGTTGTGAGCCTTTTAATTCTGGGTACTGCCTGAGCAGCACACAGTCCTACAGCTGCCATCCCTACAGCACACAGACATCTCACCTTAGTCTGGGGACGCACACTCGAGACCAGAGGTTAAATTACTACCCAGGGATAGTACATGTTTCTGTCTCAATAATGAGATGGTGAACAAGACCACTTCTGTGCCCTTCAACCTTTTTGTCACAACCCAGTATCCTCTAGTGGTGTTTTAAAGTGACATATTTACCAAAACTAGCCAATCTGTTGATTATATTAAAGTCTATTTCCTAGAAATAACTGATCTTAAAAGGGGAATAAAAATGTTCTGTTGACATAAGAATGAATAGTCATATGGACACGTGACAAGAAAAGTGAAATATGCAACACTGAAAGCATTGAGTATGAAAATGACGGCAGCCCCCAACACTTGACAGAAATGCCCTGGAATTTAGCAGGGATGTTCATGTGAGCTTATTGCTGAGGGAAAGTGGATGAGGAAGAGAGCCAATGGGGAGGGCTGGCCCCCACAGCCTAGGAAGTAGCTCTCAGGAGGAATGGACAATGCCCGAAAGCACTCATGTGAACAAAATGCAGTTGGAGATGGTACGACCCCCGTGAAAGAGTCAGGGATCATGCCTCCACCAGCATGGGTTTCCCCAGGTCCTGAGCATCTCTGCCCAGGTTCCAAAGCCCCAAGCCCACAGGTCCCACGGGAATGGGCTTTGCTTCCCAAGCTTCCCACATGGGGAGGCTGGAAACTGCCCCGAGGCTCCTGAGGGACTGGCAATCGGCCCTACACAGCGATAACATCCAGAACCCTGGGCATCCTGTGGGATAGGTCTGGTCAGGACACGAACCCCTGATACCAGAATTCAGTAGGGTGGCCCCTCCTTTTCCTGGAACCACCTGAAAGCCAAGGCTTGCAGGCAAACTTTCCCAGCAATGAAATCCCAGGCCTGCAGCTGAGAATCAACTGGGGCAGCAGAACAAAATAACTGTTTGTGCCGTTAACCAAATGTTCGGCAGTCATATCTCCTGTTCTGCTCCATGGCCACTTCCCCATTTGAGAGGAGACGTTTTGACATTTTCCTCAGCTTCTCCAGGGTGTCAGGGTCAGGGCACAGGCCTGGGGCTCAATAAATACAGGACTGAACACAAAGTAACACTGAGGTGGAGAATTCCAGGGGGCTTTGCCGATGCCCGGCCACTCCCATGGGGACAAAAGAAGGGCAGGGGGCTGGAGGCAAGGGCTAGTGCTGTCAGGTGATGTACACAGACAGGAACCTTGCTGTCAGTGGTCGTTGCCCTGCATGCTCCTCAGCACAACTTCACACATTCCAGATTTTCAGGTTGGTTCCTAATGCTCACAGCGCCGCCCTCGGGTCCTGGTACGGCCCATGGGATTAGAGCTCTGGTTTCCCCCTGTACCCCTCACCACACTCTCGTCCAGTCTGGAAAAGGAACACACCCTGCTTGGAAGATGAATTTTTGACTCTTTCTCTCCCCCGCCCCCCACAAAATTTTTTTTCATCACCTAAGAGGGAAAAAGGACATGATGGCAAAGCCAGCACTTCTGTCATCGGTGTATCATCTAAGAAGCACCATATCCAAGGAGAAGGGCTTGGAGACCCAACTTGTTGTGGGCTTCTGGTCCCTTGGGTGGCCAACGTCATGAGATTTAATGAGTTTTCGAACCTTGGGAGAATGAGCCAATACCGAGTTGTCTGAGAGCCTGACTACCCACACGTTCTAGTTCCCTCCATCTCCTATAAAACATCAGCAACCGTGAGCAAATAAAAAAATCAGAAGTCAATTAGTGAATTGAGCTGTCGCAATCCTGATTCTTCATCCTGACTCAGTGTGTCAGAAGTGCTCAGAAGTTCTTGAAAAGTTAAACCCCTAAGCAGGGCACTTCTGACCTTGGATGTGGACAGTGAAGTCTGGTGCCCCAGATGCTTGCGATAAGTGTTATTGGTAAGATGGAAATGACCAGCCCAGGATGGGTAAATGACCCCGGTCCCTCCATGTGTGCAACCACATTGTCAGGGCTCAGGGGAGAAAGCCCTTCGCAAGGGCTGCTCATGAGACCAAGTGGGGCCTGCCAGCTCTGGCTGCAAACCCCGGGAGCAAGTACTCCGGCAGCTCAGGCTGTGAACCCACGGTGCCTGGGGCGTAAGAGCAGAGTTGGATGGAGAGAAGTGGGCTGCAGGTGCTGCAGGTAGCAGCATAGAGATCCCTGTCTTGAGGTGGGGAGAAGCAATGTGACAAGAACTCCTCCCCCTGTGTCCCTACAACTCTGTGAGCACACGGAGGAGGATGGAGGCCAGGGTATGCCTTCTCCAGTGACTGAGGCTAGGGAAATGCAGATGAAGTATGTCCTGCTGCCTGACCTCACCCAGGCAAGCCCCCAGGGTGGCCCCAGGCTACCTCGCACAGTGGACCTGGGCTCCACTATGAGGCTGTTTCTTCCAGAAGCTGACATTGTGACAAAAATCCAGCTGCAAGTGATTTATTTGGAGGTCATCCCAGAAGAAGCCAGAAGGGCAGTGGGGAAGTAGAAGGGGAAGCAGCACGTAACAGTGAGCAGAATCACAACGTGGGCAACTAGGGCTCCATCTTGCTGGGCACATCTCAAAGACTGGGTAGAACAAACCTTGGTGTTATCTCCTGGGGCATCAGAAGATGAAGGTATTTATCCTCCAACTTCAGCCGCTGGCTGAGTGTTCCTCACAGGGGCATTACCTCCCCAACACTCTAGCCTGCCCCTCACAGGTGGAGAGGAAACCCTTAGGCAGAGAGGCTCAGGTGCTTGTCATCAGCCCTGCCAGAAAAGAACTCTCAGGGAGTATTTACCTACCAGCCACGCGGTCGCTAGAGAGCTTCGCCATCTCTCATGCATCTAAGGTAGTACTTACTTCCGCATTTTTGTTGATATTCCTCTGCTGACCTTGACCTGCATAGCAGTGCTATAGTTTCCATATCCAAGTTTCAGAAAGGGCCTCTTTCTGGCCATGCTGACCTCTATCATCATCTCAGTCTACCCCTACACACACACACACACACACACACACACACACACACACACACACACTCACACATTATGGTAGCCAGGCTTCAAGGTGGCCTCCACTAATCCACATCTCCTGGTCTTCATGCCCTTGTAGAGTCCCCTCCCACAATGACCCAGGGTTAATCTGGGTGACGAATAACACAAGGAAGAGGGGATGGTGTGTGGTGTCTGAAGTGGGGTCTCAAAGGGCACCGTGGCTTCCATCTTGGTCTCTCAGGACACCCTGTCCGGAGGAGGCCAGGCACCCTGGGAAGCAAACAGCAGCCCTTGGGAGAGGCCCATGTGGAGGAGAACAGAGGCCTCCCTTTCAGCAGCGAATACCAACCTGTAGCCATGAATGTAAGGCACCTGGGAATTGGTTTTTCCAACCAAACTAACCTGCAGGTGAGGGCAGTGCAGTCAATGTCTGAGTGTAACCTCATGAGAGGTGACACCAGGAAATACCCAGCCAAGCCACCCCCAGATACCTGACCCACAGACAGCATGAGAGGCATAAATTGCTTAACTTACTAAAAGGAGGGTTATTAGGTGTGTGCACACTCACACAAATGCAGCCTATTCTCCGTGCACCATCATCTTGAGTTTTTTTCTGTCTCAATTCAAAACCAAAAGTAAAACACAAATTTCCAAATGACCCGCTATGACCCACTATCTCCCAGACTGATCTGGGGATTAACACTGTTTCTAAGCCATTAGGCTATGTCTTCCCAGAAGCCCTAGGTAGGAAGATTTCTGAGGAAATCCATCGATGGACACTCTCCAGGCCTCATAACCTTGAAGAAACCACCCACCAGCTTGAAGCAACTGAGGGCTAGGTCCTCCGTTTAGTTCTTCAGAAAGTTGTCAGTGAAAAGTAACTTGTGCTCAGTTTGGTGAAATATGGAAACAAGCTCACACTCTCTTTCATTCTCAGTAGAAAATTGTCCCTGCCAGGAGATGAATTAGCCAACTAGGAGAGGCTGCCCAGTGCGGTAAAAAGGCATCACATTCTTAGCATGAGCCCCTGAGGAATACACAGGAAAGAAAAGGGGCCACAAAAAAGCAAGGAGCACACAAAAAATAAAGTCAGTGGGTCAGTTGTGTTATTTAAATGTTTTGCAGGTGTCTTTGCTTCTTTAAAATGAAAGTGAGAGTGGTAGAATGTACTAGAAGGTAGTTTAGACATCTTTGCATTGTTTCTTCAGCATAGTGAGTTCAAATTTCCAGGGCTTGGATGCAACAATAAAGGTGCAAAGAAACATCTACAAGAGACAAGAATAATAATTAGCTTTAAGAAAGAGAATTGGAAAAAGAGAAGTTTTTTTGTTTGTTTGTTTTGTTTCTATTTTCACGGGTGAGGACTCGCCTTCAGGAATATTAAGAAGTGGTCTGAACCAGCCACCATGCCCCCACAGATTGCAGAGCTGTTGACCTGGAGCTTGATGGCAGGGGAGGCAGCCTCACTCACTAGGGAGGACTCCTGCCAGTTCACTCCCCTGTGATCTGAAGTCATCACAGACACGACTCCGTTTGCTCTAGGATAGCCCGGAAGCAGGCTATCCTCAGAAATCCTTTCTCTCAGCTCTGGTCCTCACCTAGTCATGCCAATTTTCCTGCAGTCCACAGGCACAGAGACACCCCCCCTCCCCACCATGCTACAAGAAGGGCCCAGTGGGTCCTTCCTAGGCGAGGCAACACAAGAAGAATAGTACAGCATCCTGCGTGCCTTGGGGAGGAAATGAGGGTCAAAGCCTGGACAGACACCACCAAGAAAGCTTGTAGTTGGGAAGCTGGGAGGAGACACATAGCATGCTTTCCAGGGCCTGCGGAATGAACAGGGCTTCAGGCTCATGGTGTGAGACAAGTTGACTTGTGTCCCTCCTCTCTCTCCTAGAAATGTTATTCAGTTAGAGTAAAAACAAAGTAGGGAACCTCCATTACATCAATGGAAATGTGAATGGCAGCGTCGAGTAGAACTGAACTTGCATAAAATAACAATGGCTGAGGGGTCAGTGTGACGGAGAAAATAGGACCAAGCTACCAGCAACCCAGACAGTCCACTGAAGGACCAAGGCCAGGCTGGAGGGGTGTCCAGGCCAGATGGGCATTCAGGATGGGCGGTGGTGGAGAGGAGAGAGTGAGCTTGTCGGGGAGTTAACTAATTGCATAACTTCTGGATCAGTCAAGGTAGACAGGAAACAATCATGAAGCAGAGGAATTAAAAACTCAGTTATCAAAATCAATCATAGAGGACATTTTGGCAATGTACATTAAAAACCTTTAAGAGGTGAAAAGTTTTGAAGGGGTAATGCAACTTGTTGGGGACTTAACCTATGAGGAAACAATAATCAGACACAGGTACAAGTAGAAATTACAAAGACTATTCATTAAAACACTCTTCATGGTAGCTAAAAATTATAAAAATTTAATCGGTTCTCAGGAATTGGCTAAATAATATGTGGAAACAGTAAATAAAATCAAATAGTTTCACTATATAATGCTTTTGAATAATTTTACAGTTTTACAAATCCTTGGGGTTTATTATTAAATAAAACTCTAAACCATGGAACAGTGTACACCGTGATTCCCAGCTACATAAAAATACAAATGTAATATAACATGTAGAAAAAACTAGGATGCTAACAATACATTGAGAGTGGTAACCTTTGCATAAAGATACTTATAGCTGATTTTAAGTTGTTAGTGCTTTTGAAAATTTCCAAATTTCCTACATTAAATGAATCAGGTCAACAACTATTGAAAATAATGTAAAGTTTTAAAATTTATTTTTAAGGTGCCTACATGCCTACTCTTTCTACATTTCTAAACCCTGATAATTGAAGAAAACAGATAAACTCAAATCTCTAGGAGCTCTATGAAACAAGGACCCCATGCAAAAGCAGAGATAGGGAGGAATCTCGCATGAAAAGTGAATGTGAGCAAGGTGATGGAAGTCTACTGAATGACGAATACTCACTACACAGAACGAGAGCATAAGAGAAAACCAAGAGAGTAAACTGCCTCCAAAGCCTACAGATCTCAAAGTCATCCTTGACTTTCCTCCGCTCACACTCCACGGCCAATCCTTCAGCGTTTTCTCAGCAACCTTTTCACAGAAATCTAGAACTGAGCACCTTCACCATCCTAACCAACATCATCTCTCATCCCATCTATTCCAATAGACTCATAACAGACCTTGCTGTCTCCACCCTTGCCCCTAGGTGGGATTTGCTCTATTTGTCCCTCCAGGCCTACACTCCTTGTCTCCACCCAGCATGTCTTGAAAGACAAAAGGCCTTTGTGGGGTATGCCAATGGGCATCCTTACCCTCTGACCTCTATAGATCACACTAATGGGCATCCTCTGGTTTCCAGTTGGGCTTGGTCAAGGGAGATAAGAAGCAGAAAAGTGGGAGGCATGAGGAGAATGAGCTCAGGGGTTTAGAGAAGGTTGGCTGTATTCCTCCACGTAAGGCCACGGCACCTGACTGGGGCCCTTTGCTCCAGGGAAAAGGAGATTAAAAAGCCAGTCCCAGAAGTGGAAACCTCGATAGTCATTAGGAATATTAAAGCATCTCAAACTTACTAGAAATCAAAGAGATGCAAAGTGAAATGATGAGGAGATAACATTTCACATACATCAGACTGGAAAACTTTTAAGACTCATAACACCAAGCGCTGGCAAGGCTGACGAGAAATGATTAATCGCACACACCACTGATGGAAGATATGCTTGTTCAACCACTTTGGAGCGTAAAATTGAAGTCGTGTGTCACAAGTTGGAGTTTCCTGTGCTCCACAATATGGCAGTCCCACTCCCAGCATCATCATTGGGAAGAGTCAGCATGCACCAGGACTTTCACTGCAGCATTGTTGTTAAAAGTGAAAAATTTAAAGCAAACCAAATGTCATAGAAAGGCAAATACCATATGATTTCACTTATATGTGGAATCTAATGAACAAAATTAACTAACGAACAAAATAGAAACAGACTCCTAGGTACAGAGAACATACTGACAGTGGTCAGAGGGGAGGGGCTTAGGGGACTGGGTGAAAAAGGTAAAAGGAATAAGACAAAAAAATCATCCATGCTGGGAGTGTGGCAGGGGGTGGGGGGCGTGTGGCGGGGGAGAGCAATGGGAAAAAAAATGTGGGACAACTGTAATTGAATAACAACAAAAAATAAATATTCATACATTTTTTTACAAAAGCAAAAGAAAGGAAGCAGACACAGACAACACTATGGTGATTGCCAGAGGGAAAAGGGGTTGGTCAGAGGTGGAAGAGGGCAAAGGGGGAATAAATGGTGGTGGCGGAAAGAGACTTGACTGTGAGTGGTGAGAGCATGATGCAGTGTGCAGATGATGCGTTATAGAGTCATACACTTGAAACCTGTGTGGTTTTATTAACCAGTGTCACCCCAGTAAGTTCAAGAAAAAACTTACTGTAGAGGGAATAAAATAAAACAAAGCAACCAAAGATGTTCAAAGTAGGGAAACAGTTAAACACAATGTACATTACACTGTATATAAAGACTATATATATATATATGTAGTCTCTCTCTGTCTGTATATATATATAATATATATGTTTTATATACATATATAATAACAAATGGCCAGTTTTATACATATATATATATATATATATATATATATATATATATGAAAACAACGGGCCCTTGGGATAAATAAATAATAGGAGATTATGCCAACATGAATAAAACTCAAAACATATCATTGAGTGGAAAAACAAAACATGAGAAAGTTCCAAAATTTATGTAAATTTTGAAAAACACACAAAACTCTATATAGTTAAAAAATTTTTTAAAGGGTAGGAACACCACTCACCAATTTCAGGAGAGTGGTGATCTTTGAGAGGGGGAGCAGGATGGATGTGTAACATTTTACTTGTTAAAATAAATATTTAAAATTAATGCAATAAAATGATAACAACTATAAAATCGGTGTGGCAGGCACATGCGTATTTGATACAACATTCTTGGTACCTACTGGAATATTTGAAATGCTACTTAATTGAAAATAATTTATAATAATTTATAATGTGTCCATTCTCTGGATGGAGCCATCCACTTGCATTTTGGTGTCCTGCTGTGGCACCTACTATTTTTTAGAATATGAAGATATTTTTTATTTGAGCATGTCAGGCAGTTGTTTACAATTGCTAATCTGACATTATTTATGCTTAGCCATGTCTCGTGCCAGCTTTAGGTACATAGTAAATAGGTGAAATATACACAAAGCACAGAAAGATAGATGATAGAGAGGCAGATAGATAGCTGCCACTTCACTTATGAAAGCGAGAAGTTTATCGGAAATGAACTTCTATGAAAACATTGCCAAGACAAATATGAAAAGATAAACAAGGAAGTTACATCAAAATACACATAGTAGCAGTTGTTAAGAAAAAAAAGAAGAAAGACTATATCAATTTATACAAACTAATAGTAAGATTATTTTGTAGATATCCACACAAATGATCCTGGTGGTTACCCCTAGGGAAGGAACAGAATTAGGAGGTCCTCAAGGTGCACAGAGGAGCATGCCATCACTTAATCACTTAATTTTTATGAGTATATACTTTTAGAAAATATTTATGCATAGTTAAAAAGTTTAAATTTAAATCCAAAATGTCCCTCTTAATTCAATATGATGAGAGTAAGGAATTCTCCCGCTGAGGCTGAGAGGTGAACTGTCCCATTTGTGACGGCGCCCATCTGGGCATGAGGCCTGGCAACACCCAGACCCAGCTGGGATTGTTTCTCATCTGTGACATAAAGAAGCAGAGGCTGAACATATAACACTACGGTGAGCATGTGGGACCATTAGACTAGGAGTCTCAGAACTGTCCAAAACTTCAAGGCCTTCCACACAGCAACTGTACAATCGGAGCCAGCCAAGGAAAGTTCCTTCTAGCACTACTGGCTACAGAACAATCACAAGCCCATGAAGCTGCTCAGGCCATGCTTTCTCCTGGGTAAGCACCCTCTGGCAGAGGACCACCAAGATGCTCAACATCAAATTCCTTTCCTGCTGGTATATGCATCATGCTCTGCCCATGGAGAGGGGAGTCTATGTTCTGCCCTTGAATCTGAGCTGAATTTTGTGACTTATTTTGACCAGAAGAATGCGGTAAAAGGGACAATCTGGGACTTCCAAAACAAGACCTGAGGAGGATTGTTGGCAGCTTCTGCTTCCTTGGGACCAGCATGTTGTAGGAAGCCCAAGCGTAGAATAATCAATTCACACCAGCTTTCCCAGGTCTTCACTGGTTTTGGTTTTAGCACTGAAAGTCCCACATCTTAGGCAACTTCTTAGTTCTGGAGAAGTCAGGATAACTGTCGCCATGAAAGGTTGCCCCATGAAGAGTCCCTGAGCAGAGTGAGAAAGATGGCAACCAGCCCTCAACTGTTTCAGCTGTCCCAGCTGAGACTCCAGACACGTAAGCAGAGCAGCCATCTGGAGCATTCCTACCCCAGCACACAACACAGGGAGCAGAACCCGGCCCAGATTTCAGAAGAATGTTGCTTAAAGCCACTAACTTGGTGTGTGTGTGTGGGGGGGGGGCAGTGGTGAAGGAAGGTGGTGTCAGCAAAATATAATAAAAAAACAGTACTCTATGTCTAGAACCTGGTCATCCTCAGTTCTGAATATGATCGGAATATGGTTTAAAAAGGAAACTTGAGAATTGAAACAGGGTGGGTTCCATCAGTTTTATCTGCCTGGAGCACAAACCTAACCATGACCATCACTTACCCCAGTTTCGGCCACATACCTTTTGCATTTGGGGATCCTGTGGTAATAGGCAGTTTTCATTTTCTCCTGAAAATTTCTTGCACATTGTTCGGGCAATTTTGACTTCAAGGAAGTAGTCCAGACTATCAGTGACCTGTCAGAGTAATTTAAAAGTTAGATATCGTAAAAGAATGTAGAGTACTAATAATCATCTCTGATAAACAAACATGTCCACTTAGGGTTAATGACCCTCTCTCCCACAGTTTCCTTGCCAGAAGTTAGTTTTGGAGTAATTGGGGGAGAGGGTTCTTACTTTGATAAATCTCTCTGTCTCTGTCTCTCTCCCTACGCCCCCCCATCCCTCTCTCTCTCTCATTATGGTATTTAACTTTAAAGTGATGACAAACTACCCAAAGATAAAGTGAGAAAACTATTCTCTGAAGAGTTTTATCACTGCTTGGGAAGTAAACAGCAGAGGTTCCAGCATCTTCATGCCTAGTCAATAGAAAAGACATCCCAGAACTGAAATAGGCTTCTGAGTGTATTGCTTCTCTCCAAAGCCTCCTATGCTTTGGGAACTTTAGCGATACACACCTTACACCATGTGATACACCCTGCAAAATTACTAGCTTCCAGAGCATCTTCCTCATCTGTGCAGAACCCACCATTGCCCTCTATTCAGGAGTGCCTCATGGGGACATGGAGCTGCACAATGGTAAATGTAGACTTTTATTATTAAAACATGAACAAGAAGAAGATTTTTATGGGACTTTGGGGGGAGAACATATGAAAGAGGATGACCATGCTAGACACAATAACTGACACCAGGGGAATAAGAGGTAACCCAGAAAATATAGCTAACATTTTAGAAATTCTAGATAAATTGCCCAGACATTGAACAAAATGGGTGTAGCAGGCAGAATTTTAAGTGTGATTTCATGACCACCTTTCAGTTTTCATTAGGGACCAAATAAAACTCCTGTCCCGACCACATTAAAAAGTGGGAAACTAGGGCAGTGAGTGTGTGGAATATGTATGAAAGGACAGAGCAAACTGCCCTCAGTAATGATGAGTCAGGTTAGAAATGCAAGAAACGGAATGATTGCTTTCATTTTTTTTTTTAACATATGTACTCCTGGAACTTTATTATGACCAGTTATCAAGGTTTGCAGCTTCAGCACCACTGACATTTGGGGCCGGATCACTCTTGAGGGAGTGGGGGACAGGGGTCCCTGTGCACTGTAGGGTGTTCGGCAGTATCCCTGGCCTCCACGCACTAGGTGTGAATAGGTCACCCTTCAGTTCTGATGACCAAAAATGTCTCCATGTATTGGCAAACTCCCCTGCCAAGAAAAATCCACACCAAACTGAGAACCACTGCTTTATATTTGAGGGATGTTTTCAAAGTATAAAAACAGGCTGATTTAAATCATACTCAATGGCCATCCACCAACCACCAGCCCTGTCTTGACCCCTTCCTACATAAACACAGTACAGTCATCTTTCTCAGGAAATACTACATTGGTTGAATGTTCTTTTCTATGATATAGTCCATATTTGAATTCCCCTGATTGTCCTAATAACATTCTTTATAATTTTATTAATCCAAGAGATAATACAGCACCACACATTACATTTATTGTCATGTTTCTTAAGTCTCTTTTAATCGAGAACAGATTTTTCTCGTCTTTTGTGACACCGCTGTCTTTAAGCGATCTTATGGATTTGCAAACTGTTCCTCATGACTACATTTAGGGTATGCTTTTTGTGCAAGCATAGCATAAGCAGGTGATGTTGTGTCCTTTCAGTGCTATCACATTGAGGGCACATGGTGTCGATTTGTCCCGGTATTGGTGTACGTATTTGTTGAGTGAGGCAAGTGAGGTACCAGAAAGTGCATCTCTTCCCCATTATAATTAATTAAGTAATCCCTGCAGAAATTTGTTCCCCAGTATTCTCTCACCCAATGGTTGTGGGATCTATTGATGACCTTTGCTTGAATGAGTTATTGCAATGGTGGTAGCAAAAGGTGATTTTCTAGTTACATATTCGTTTACATCTATAAGTACGCATTCTTTTGTAAAGAAAAGCCTTCCCTTCTCTGCCTTGGTTCTCTTTATCAGTGAAAGCCGGGCTTGCAGTTTCTTTGCTTGTTCACTGTATAATAATTTATCCTTGTGATCATTCATTTTGATGATATTAGCCCAGAGTTTTCCAAACTTGGTCCCTTTAAGAGCCCTTATGGGCTCTTACTTACGATGTGACTATAATCAATTTTAAGTTATTTTAAGGGATATTTTCTATCCCATCCTAGAATAATAAAGGATTAAAAAATTAAATTAAATTCATATATTTGGCTAAAGACATCTTTCAGCTGCCTTCCACTCCCTGGTCTCAGTACCCATCCATGGATAATGTCCACACCACAACTACAGACATGCAGAGAACTGAGGAGCAAACATCCACCAACCTGCTCCTGGGACTTCAGAACCTTCACCACCTTGAAGGCGTACTTGTCTTTGCTGGCCTTGTTATATTCTTTCATGGCAAACCACAGTGCCTGCTGCACATAGACGTAGGTTTCCGGGATGTCTTCGAATTTCCTCACCACCTTTGACGAGCCCCAGGCGTGGATACCTCTGGACACAAGGCCCATAGCAGCCACCAGGAGCAGTAGGCTTGGGCAGAGCCTGGCCATGGTACCTCAGCCAAAGGAGCACAGGCTGAGTTCCCACTGTCCTTCCAGGGCTGGGGCAAGGGGCTAAGGGCAGACTGGGCTAGCCCTGATGCCTCTGCCCCTCAACTTCTCTCAGCACTACTGTGGGTGAAAAGGAGAGAACCTCTGTAAACACTGTTTTTCTTTCCCCAAAGGGAAGTCACGTGGGAAATCTGCCATTACAATCCAGTCCATTTTCCCATCTTAGCTGTTTTCTTTCTGGGAGGTTGCATACCTCTGTGCACACACACACACAGGAGTATGCATGCACACGTGTGCGCACACACGCCCCTTTCCTCCCTGCCAGATGGCCCCTGTCACCTTTTCGGTAAGGTCCCTGTGTATCCAGTAAAGGCACCTACCTGTATCAAGTGTGTATGCACAGATGGGCACGTGGACCTGCAGCAGATATGCTGCCACAGGGAGAACACGGGTCTCAAAATGCCTCATTTGTTTCCTTTCCAGGAGTGCATATGAGAGTCTTTGTACAGGCCTCACATCTGTGCCCTGCATCTCTCCTCTCTCTAGTCAGGCTCACTAGTAATCGCCCCGGGACCTATGTATTGAGTACTGGTGAGTCTTACCAGACCCTGTAATAAGGACCGCACATGCTTCATTCCATTTAATCATTGCCACTCCCATGGGGCCTCTTACCCTGAGGAAAACGGGACTCACAAAGAAGTCAAACCAACGCCTCTGCCACTGGACAGAGTGAGAGCTTGACTTCACTGCTTGCCCTGGCGTGAACCTTCAGACCCACTCAACCTGACACACCTGTGTGTACACATCGCAGCTCATAATGTGCATTTGCTTTTGAGGAGATTTGGTTCTACTACATAAGATAAATCAGGATGTAGCTTGTGAGACAGGCAAAACGGTTAAGATGTGTCGTGTGTAGAGGATGACTAAGCAGCCTAACAGGCAGAATCCAGTTGTGTTCATTAGAGAGAAGAAGTAAGAATTGCATGCCTCAGTTGAACATGGAAGGTGACCCTGATAATCATCAGGTATTAAATACATGAGATACATGCAATACGCAATACTCAGAAAGTCTTCATTTGGCTGCCCACTGAGTGGTGCCATTCTGGCCCCATGTGTCCTCTCCCCAGAAAACTTGAACCAAACATGGGGCTGTGCAGGAGGCATGCGCAGCTTGCAAGGGCGAGGCACACCTGCCTGTGTGTGCTACTGACCTACTGGACCACTTTGCTCAAACCTCTACTGTGGGCCTTGTAGCCTCTTATCAGCAGGAGGCTGATGCAGCAGAGAACATGGCCCGCCCAGGGTCCACCTCTGCCCCACTTGCCCCATATCATAAGCATATTAACCTTCTCCTTCTCATTGCCTTGCTTCATGGTCAATGGCATACACTGATTTGATACACAAGCGATTTGAGCAGCAAACATTGGCCTGTGAGCCTTTCTGCTCTGCGTGGCCTGGGGCACACTTGCAGGCCACCCCTGCATTACTATCATCTCCCACTCAGCACAGCTACACCCAGACCCACCTCAGAAACAGGCTCTTCACCAATTCCCTGCTTGCTGAGCCTTGGGCTGGGTGTCCTGGCCCACAGGGGATACCTTTCTTTTTTCTGGGGACTTGAGCTCTGACCACCTCCTAACTTGTGGACCACTCTGAGTCCCCCACACACTTAGTTCATGCCTGCACCTGGTCAGGGTGTCAGTGGGACCTGAGCCCAGGGCTTCCTCTGCTCTCTGACTATACTCCCCAGCCAGGTGGTCACATGTTTGGCCCCTTTGTGAGGTAAGCCCAGCCCCTCTGATGCAGCTCAAGTGAGCAACACCTCTGACAGGGATCCCTCACCCCCCAGTTCACAGGCTCACCAAGAGCCACCAGCGTCTGTCCCACTGCAGAAGTTCTCACTCTTGTTCCAAGCCTCCTGACCTTCTAAGTTCCTGGTCTTTAGGCTAAACCAGCCGGAACAGGAAGCACCTCCACAGCCATTTCTGTCAGGGTCTTGTTATGTGACCTAATGATCTTAGAGGCAGGAAAAGGCACCAAACAGCCAGGCTCAGGGAATCTGGGACTGAGAGGCCCTAGGGAGCAGGGGTCCTCGGTGGTGCCTGGGCCAAAAAGCTGGGGCCCTACAGCTGGCAGAAGATGTCATCAGAAATACCAACCAGAAGGCATCAGCAGGCACCAACCATGCTGGCATGTGTTCAACGTTCACCTGTGTTGTAGCATGCATTGCTACCTAATTTGCTTTTATTGCCGAGTAATATTCCACCGTGTATATAACATATTTCATTTATCCGTTCACCAATTGGTGGACATTTGGGTTGCTTCTTCATTTTGGCTATTATGAATACTACTATGAACATTCGTGTTTAAGCTTTTATTTCTCTTGGGTATACACCTAAAGTGGAATTATTGGCTTACATGGTAACCCTATGTTTAGCTTTTTGAGGAACTACAATGATTTTCCAGACTGGCTGTCCCATTTCACATCCCCTTCAGCAGTGTATGAGGGTTCCAATTTCTCTACCTCCTTGACAACACTGATTATTATCTGCCTTTTGGACAGCCATTCTAGTGTGCATGAAGTGACACAAGCCGTAAGAATTTGACAAATGGGACACAGGAAATTTTAATTTCCATAATATCAAAGAGCTATTACAAGTAATTTTTTTTTAATAAAAAGACAAAAATCCAATAGAGGAAACTTGGATAAAGGTCGTGAATACACAGATTACAGAAAAAATGTAAATATCTGTACTACACATGTAAAAATATACTTAACCTCCTCAACAATAAAAATTCAACTTAACCCAACAATGAAATGCCAATATTATCCTACACATTGGAAAAAAAAAATAAACACAGTTACGATGGCTTCTCGGTAAGGTTCTTTCATCAACATTGGCAGGGTGGGAATCCAACAGTCTTTGTTCACAATGGTTTAACAATCTCCATTGAACATCTAAAGGTCATGTATTCCTTAACACGGTGTTCTGCATCTAGGATTGTATCCCGCAGAAATATTTGCCTGTGTGTACAAAGCTGACTGAAAAATTATCTACTGCTACAAAATTTATGAGTAAAAACAGGAAATTAGCCCAAATATGTCTCAAAGTAGACTATTAAATTAGATGTGTGATATCCTTGAAATGAGATTTCAAAAATCAACAAAAATGTGTGCATGTACTGACAAGGAAAGCTATCTGCTCTATATAAATGTCATAAGCAATTTGTTAAACACTCAGCAGAGGAAGGATCTTGATTTGTTAAGAATACAGATAATGGCTTATTAAGCTCAACTAAAAGAAAAATTGGAGGTTTTGAACCATTCACAAGCCTGTGCCTACAGAATGAGATTTCACAGGAATGCTGGCCTGGAATGCTGACTTTCTAAGTCAATTTTATCTGTGATGCTCTTAATAAATATAATTAATTTTATAAAAATTTTGAAGTCCCAAAGTAAAAGTCAAATTTAGAGAAGACCTTAAGATGATGAAAAGCAAGGGCCCACCCCTACTCTTTGCCACTTGGTTCCATTCCCCAGGACTCATGAAAGATATTATGGGTCCTTGATATAAAAGATGAGGATTTAGTTCACATGCTAGCTCTTTATCTTTTCTCCTTCTCCTTCTCCTTCTCCTTCTCCTTCTCCTTCTCCTTCTCCTTCTCCTTCTCCTTCTCCTTCTCCTTCTCCTCCTTCTCCTTCTCCTCCTCCTCCTGTCCTCCTCCTCCTCCTCCTCCTCTTTCCTATCCTTGTCCTTTCTCTTCTCCTTTTTCTTATGTTTAGAGGGATGGATGGGTAGGTGGGTGGATGGATGGATAATGGATGGATTGATAGACACTTCACTAGTTATTTTTATAAGTTGAACAAATATAATTAAACTCCTATTTCTGATTCATCAACTCCTAGGAGTTCATTCTGAATTTCTCTCTATAGCATGTTGGAAGTCACGCCTTTTCTGTCCTCTCTTTTATATTCATGTCCCACCATCTGTTATCCATATCCTCCTTTGCCCCTCCTCTCACAATTATACTTTGCCCATTGCGTGACCCCAAAAGTTGGAAACTAAAAGAGAGTTGTGTGAACATGAAGGTCTAGAAGACTAGCATTGTAAGATTTCTAATTTTTGACAGGTGATCCTCTGTATAATGGCAGATGACAGACTGAAAAACATCAAGAGTGTTGAAGGTGGGGCGCTCAGTTCAAAGGCTATTGGAATGCTGAAAATGGGGGCTGGCAGCTGCTGCTGTGGTGTAAGCAAGACGGGGGTGGGGGGGGTGAGTCATACCCAAAGCTATAAGCTGGTTTAACTAACCTGGCCTGGGGAAGGAGGGGTAAAAAGTCAAAGGTGACCCCAGATTATAAGTGGCTTAACCAGCAGGTGGTGGTGATGTGTGCTAGAATGGGGAATGGAGGAAAAAACAGGCTTGGGCAGGAAATGTGAAGAGTTGAACTTGGGGTAAATGGAGTGTCAGGTACCTGCAAGATACACCTGTCCCAGGTAGTCTTTATCCTACTCCCCTTTGCCAATCAATTTCTAGACCGCTACCCCATTTTATGTTCTACTAGCACTCATGAATACTGGACATAGTCTTATTTGTTTGCTTACTCTTCTGTTGTCTGACCCCTCCCTTACTCCCCATCATGTAAAAAAGCCCTTTCCACCTGTGATGGCTGAATAATGTCCCATAACTGATTTAGTCTAGCCCCTATTCTGAACACGTATTATTTGCTTCATTTGCTATTACTATCAGCTTATCCTTTCCAGCTGCTGAGACCTGTTTTCATCTACCTAGTCACATAATACTTACTCATTTATTTTACAGTTATAAACATTATATTTCTCAGTGTTGGGTGCTTAACAATGTGATATTACCTGTCACTGAGTAAGAGCATTTAGTCCACTCACATTTTCTGATCACCGATCCACACACTTTTAATATGCAACGGCTAATTTATTTTCTTTAGTTTAAATCATGAATTTAATTAGTTCTTTACCATGGTTATTTTTACTGGTTTTATGTATCAATAAGTATAACTTATAAGGAACTCCAAATGGGGGGATCATCCTGGATTATCCAGGCAAGTCCAGGGTAAACACAAAGGGTTCTTATGAGTGAAGGTGGGAGGCAAGGGGATGAGAGAAGATGTGCCAGAAGACAGAGGTGAGAGAAACAGTGATCTGTGAATGCTGTGTTGCTGAATTTGAAGGTTTGAGAAAGGACCACAGCAGGATGCAGGTGGCCTCTAAAAAATGGGTAAGACAAAGAAATGGATTCCTCTCTACAGTCTCCGGAAGGAATAAAGCCCTGCCGATCCATTTTAAACTTCTGACCCCTAGAACTATAAGAAAACAAATATAAGTTCTTTTAAGCCAAAAAGGAAAAAAGGAAAAGAAATATAACTTTGCATATGCTTTCTGTTTTACCACTGTTTTTATGGATAACTCTAGCCTCTATGCAAACATCAGAAACAAAACATCAGAGAGGTTTTATTTATTCTGCTAACCCATCATTCTAACCAAATCTAACAGCCTTTGTGGAAATCATTACTTCTTTTTTTAAGTAATTTAAATTTTTGACACTTTTGTGGTGATTATATTGACTTAAATGTGGTTGATGCCGGCCACTTTGATAGGCTGCTGCATCTGAGTTGAACTGAGCATTTTCTGGTATATTAAGGGAGCCTTTTTATATTCTTACTTGAGGTTGTCGTTTCAACTGTTCTTTCTCAGCAAGGGGGACTCTGGTTAGTTGGAGAGTTCCTCCTCAATGCTGAGCAATACGGGGCTGAGCAGTGGGGGGATGGGATGATGCACGGGGCAGAGGGCGCACGAGTGGTCTTCCTTCCCCTTTTTGCATGGTCACTGTACAGTTTTTTGTTCTGATGTGCTGCTGAAGTTTCTTAAGTGGCGTACATGCTCTCCCAGACTCCCAGAGCTGTTTTTGTTATGGATAGCTATCTTACCATTGATCTTTGTGGGAGGACGGATCCCAGGTCTCCTCTACTGCTATCTTGGAGACATCACTCCGTAATTTTTTTCCGGACAGCCAAACATAATGTACCATAATGAACTGTGCTAAATAAGCCTTCAGTGATACGGTGGTGAGGTTTTGGGGAGAAGGAGCATTCTACAGTTCTATGATTAGGTCTAAATCTTTTACCGAGCCTGTGCCTCTGAACTGTGAACTTCACAAGTGTTTCAGGTTTTCTCCCTGCAGCGCCCCCCCCCCGGCCCCTCCTAGGTTGCAAAAGATGGCTAGAGACAGAGTTGAATGTTTACCCTCCCCAAACCAGTTAGGCTCTAATAATAACCCAGCAGATTAGGACCTGGTTAACTAGTCTCACCCTGAGGGCAGGTCTTGCCAGGAACAGCATGATTTAGCCTATTTCAAAAAGTTCCTTCTCCCTTCCTCCTGCCAGAAGAAGCAGGAGGGGAGTTTTCTCAGATACTTATTATGGGAATCTCCTGTTGGTAAATCTCACAATATTGTGTCCCCCGCCCCCACCATGACTGTGTTTCCTGGGGTTTTTTACTCTCAGAGTTGTCTACATTGAGATGACTCTGAGTTGTCTGCAGTTCATCTAATTGATGAACTTCCTACCCCAGCTCTGGGTCATGCAGTGGTTTCTGCTTGTCCCTGCTCCTGTAAGACACAGTTGGGCCTGTATACTCCCATCGCTTGCATTTTATTTTATTTTTGATTTTTTTATTTTAGAGAGGAAGGGAGGGAGGGAGGGAGGGAGGGAGGGAGGGAGGAAGAGTGGGGGGACGTCAATTTGGTTTTTCACTCATCTAGGCATTCATTGGTTGATTCTCCTATGTGACCTAACCAGACCGCACCCCTGGCATATCTGGACAATGCTCTAACCTACTGAGCTGCCCCGGCAGAGATCCCTCTCATCTCTTATGAGTCCAAGAAGACCTGTTGATTCACCAGTCTGTTGAGCTTTTTACTTGTTGTTAGGATGGAGCGGTGACTTAGGAGCTACCAGGATGTTTTTCAAAACTGTTTAAAAATACTATTAATTAATTTGTAAACTTCCACACAGGTTTTTGGGTTTTGTTTTGTTTTGTTTTGCTCAATGCCTTCACATTTTCCAACCTAAACCCCCTACTCCCTTTACTCTGACAGCTATGAGTTTGTTTCTCTATTGTTAGTTTCTTTTGCACATTAGATTCCACATATACGTGGGGTCATATGGTATTTATCTTTCTCTGACTGCCTTACTTCACTTAACATAGTATTCTTCAGGTCCATCCATGCTGTAGCAAGCAAAACGGTAAAATTTTCTTCTTTTTTTTACGGCTGAGTAGTATTCCATCGTGTAAATGTACCATAGTTGTTTAGTCCGGTCACCTACTGATGGGCACTTGGGCTGCTTCCAAATCTTGGCTATTGTAAATAACGCTGCAATGAACATAGGTATGCATGTATTCTTTTGAATTAGTGTTTTGAGCTTCTTTGGATAAATACCCAGAAGTGAAATAGCTGGGTCATAAGTCAGTTCCATTTTTAATATCTGGGGGCAACTCCATACTGCTTTCCACAGTGGCTGTACCAACCTGCATTCCCACCAACAGTGCATGAGGCTTCCCTTTTCTTCACATTCTTGCCAACACTTGCCGTTTGTTGATTTATTGAAGATAGCCATTCTGACAGGTGTGGAGTGGTATTTCATTGTGGTTTTAATTTGCATTTCTCTGATGGTTAGTGACATTGAGCATCTTTTCATGTGTCTGTTGCCCATCCGTATGTCCTCGTTGGGTAAGTGTCTATTCAGGTCCTTTGCCTATTTTTTAATGGGATTTCTTTTTTAGTGTTGAGTTTTATAAGTTTTTTATAGATTTTGGATATAAACCCTTTATAAAGGATATTAACCTTTTATCAGGTGTATCGGCAAATATATTCTCCCATTCAGTGGGCTGTCTTTTCATTTAGTTGATGGTTTCCTTTGCTATGTAAAAACTTTTTAGTTTGATGTAGTTCCATTTGTCTTTCTTTTTTTTTTTTAATTGTTTCCCTTGCCCAGGAGACATATCAGAAAAAAAAAAATATATTGCTGTGAGAAATGTCTGAGATTTTACTGCCTATGTTTTCTTCTAGGATTTTTATGATTTTGAGCTTAACATTTAAGTCTTTAATCCATTTTGAGTGTATTCTTGTGTATAGTGTAAGAAGATGGACTAGTTTCATTTTTTGCACTTATCTGTATAATTTTCCCAACACCGCTTTTCGAATAGACTATTATGATTCCATTGTATGTTCTTGCCTCCTTTCCCAAATATCAATTGACCATAAAGCCATGGGTTTATTTCCAGGCTCTCTATTCTGTTCCTTTGATCTATATGTCTGTTTTTATGCCAGTACCATGCTGCTCTGATTACTATGGTCTTGTAGTATATTTTGATATTATGTAGCATGACTCTTCCATCTCCTTTTTTCTCAAGATTGCTGTGGCTATTCAGGTTCTTTTGTGGTTCCATATAAATTTTGGGGATATTTATTCTAGTCCTATGAAATACAACCTTGGTATCTTGGTAGAAATTGCCTGGAATCTATAGCCTGCGTTGGGTAGTATGGACATTTAGAGGACGTTATTTCTTCCCATCCATGAATATGGCATATGTTTTCACTTATTTGGATCTTCTTCAATTTCTCAGTGTCTTATAATTTTCTGAGTACAAGTCTTTTAGATTCTTGGTTACATTTATTCCAAGGCATTTCTTTGATGCATTGTAAATGGGATTGTTTTCTTCATTTCCTTTTCTGCTAGTTCATTATTGCTGTATACAAATGCAACTAATTTCTGAATATATATTTTGTACCCTGCTACTTTACTGAATTTATGTTATCAGTTCTAGTATTTTTCTGGCGGCAACTTTAGGGTTCTCTATATACAGTATCACGTCTTCTGCAAATAAAATGTTCCATGTGCACTTGAAAGAATGTATTTTCTGCTGCTTGCGGATAAAATGCTCCAAAAGTACCAATTAAATCCATCTGCGGTGGCATGTTGTTTAAGGTTGCTGCTTCCTTGTTGATTCTCTGTCTGGAAGATTTATCCATTGATGTCACTGGGCTTTTAAAGTCCCCTACTATGACAGTATTACTGTCAATCACTGTCTTTATGTCCGTCAATATTTGCTTTGTATATCTAGATGTTTTTATGTTGAATGAATAAATATTTCCAAGGCTTATCTTATAACCTCTTTTTAGATCACTCCCTTTCTCATTACCTTTTTCTCTTATTATAGTCTCTGTTTTAAAGTCTATTTTGTCTGAAATAAGTATTGCTACTCTAGCTTTCTTTTTTTTCTCATTTGTATGACATATTTTCTTTCATCTCTTTGCCTTCAGTATGAGTATGTGTTTCAACCGGAAGTGGGTCACTTGTAGACAGAATTACATATGGGTCTTCTTATCTAAGAATATTTTATTTTTAAATCATTTATTTCAATTACAGCTGACATAGATTATTATATTAGTTTCAGGTGTACCCACAGTGACTATACATTACGTAACTTACTAAATGATCATTCCAATAAATCTCGCACACATCTGACACCATACATGGTTTTTGGAATATTATTGATTATTTTTCCTATGCTATATTTTACATCCCCATGACTACCTGTAACAACCAATTTGTACTTCTTAACCGCCCCCCCCCCACTTTTTTCACCCATCTGCCCCAAACCCCCACCCATCTGGCAACTGTCAAAATGTTCCCCGTATTTGTGAGTCTGTTTCTATTCTGCTTGTTTATTTTGTTTTTTAGATTCAATTGTTGATAGATGCGTATTTACTGTCATTTTATTGTTCATATTTTTATCTTTCTTTCCTCTTCTTCTTAAGGAAGACTCTCAACATTTCATATAATACTGGTTTTGGGGTAATGAACTCCTTTAGCTTTTTCTTGTCTTGGAAGCTCTTCAGTGCTAAATGATAGCTTTGCTGGGTGAAGTAATCTTGGCTGTAGGTCCTTGCTTTTGATCGTGTGAATATTTTATGCCAGTCCCTTCCAACCTGCAAAGTTTTTGTTGAGAAATCAGCTGAGAGTCTTTTTTTTTTAATTGTTGACACTACTACAGATGTTCCCTTTCACCCCCTTTCTTCGTCCCTGTCACCCAACCCCCGCACCCCCGACCCTGCCGGACTTCACTACATTGTTGTCTGTGTCCATGGGTTACACATATGTGCATATGTGTTATGTGGCTAACCTCTTCCAGTTCCCCCCACACCCCTCCCCTCTGAGATCTGTCGATCTGTTCCATGTATTCATGCCTCTGGTTTTATTTTGCACAACAGTGTATTTTGTTCATTACCTTCTACATATGAGTAAGATCATATGGTGTTTGCCCTTCTCCAAATGGCTTATTTTGCTTAGCATAGTAATCTCCATGTCCATCCATGTTGTCACAGAGGGTAAGAGTTCCTCCTTTTTTATAGCCAGGTAGCATTCCATTTTGTAAATATTCCATATCTCTTTTATCCACTCATCTACTGATGGGCACCTGGGCTATGTTCAAATGTTGGCTGTTATAAATAACGCTTCTATGAACATAGGGGTGCGTATATTCTTTCCAGTTGGTGTATTTGGATTCTTAAGCTATATTCCCAAAGGTGGGATTGCTGAATCAAACAGAAATTCCATTTTCATCTTTTGAAGAAACTCCATACAGATTTCCACAGTGGCTGCACCAGTCTGCATTCGCACCAGCATTGCACTCGGGTTCCCTTTTCTCCACAACTTTGCCCAGCAGCAAACTTGTTGTTTGCTGATTTATTAGTGGTAGCCATTCTGACAGGTGTGAGGTGATAGCTCATAGTGGTTTTGATTTGCATCTCTCTGATGATTAGTGACATTGAGCATTGTTTCACAGGTCTATTGGTCATTTGTATGTCCTCTTTGGAGAAGTGTCTATTCGGGTTCTTTGCCCATGTTTTAATTGGGTTGTTTTTTTTCCTGGTGTTGAGTTGTATAAGTTCTTCATTTATTTTGAAAATTAACTCCTTATCTGATGTATCATTGGCAAATATGACCTCCCATACAGTGGGCTGCCTTTTTATTTTGTTGATGGTTTCTTTTGCTGTGCAGAAGCTTTTTAGCTTGATGTAGTCCCATTTCTTTATTTTCTTTCTTTTTTGTCTCCTTTGCCCTAGGAAATATATTGGCACATATACTGCTATGTGAGATGTCTGAGATTATACTACCTATGGTTTCTTGTAGGATTTCTGTGTTTTTGTGACTCACATTTAAGCCTTTTATCTACTTTGAGTTTATTCTTGTGTATGATGCAAGATGGTGGTCTATTTTCTTTTCTTTTTCTTTCTTTCTTTCTTTCTTTTTTTTCTTTTTTCTTTTTTTTTTGCATGTACCAGTCCAATTTTCCCAACACCAGTTTTTTGGAAGCGAGCTGTGTTTACTCCATTGTATGTCACTGCCTCCTTTTCAAATATTAATTGACCATAAAGATGTGGGTTGATTTCTGGGCTCTCTGTTCTGTTCCATTTCTCTATATGATCGCTCTTGTGCCAGTACCAGCATGGGCTGGTTTGATTGCAGTGGCTTTGTAGTATAGATTGATACTAGATATGGTGACCTCTCCAACTTTGTTCTTCTTTCTCAACATTCCTGAGGCTACTTGAGATCTTTTGTGTTTCCACATAAATTTTTGGAATATTTGTTTGAGATCTGTGAAATATGCCATTGACATCTTAATAAGAATAGCACTAAAGCTATCAATTGCTTCGACAGCATGGACAATTTAACGGTGTTAATTATTTCAATTCATGAACATGGTATATGCTCTTTCTTCAATGTCCTATACCTTTCTGAGTACAGGTCTCTTACCTCCTTGGTTAAATTTATTCCTAGGTACCTTATTCCTTTTGCTGGAATGGCATATGGGATTGTTTTCTTAGTTTTTCTTTTTGAGAGTTCATTATTGGTACATAAAATTGCCACTGATTTTAGATATTAACTTTGTATCTTTCTGGTTTGCCAGATTCATTTATCAGTTTAAATCCTGGAGTTTTTTTGGCATAGTCTTTAGGGTTTTCTTTGTGAAATATCATGTCATCTGCAAATAATGACAATTTTACTTTCCCCTTTCTGATTTGAATGCCGTTTATTTCTTCTTCTTGTCTGATTGTTGTGGCTAAGACTTCCAGTACTATATTGAGTAGTAGGAGTGTTGAAAGTGAACATCCTGTGCTGTTCCTGATCTTAAGGGAAACACTTAGTTTTTGCCCATTAAGTATTATGTTGGCTGTGGGTATGTCATATATGGCCTTTAACTGTGTTGAGGTATGATCCCTTTATTCCCACTTTGCTGAGAGTTTTTATCGTAATGGGTGCTGAAATTTATTGAATGCATCTAGCTATATGTTCATGTGACTTGTTTATGTGATATATCACATTTATTGATTTGCAAATATTGTACCAGCTTTGCGTTCCCAGAATAAATTACACTCGGTCATATTGTATGAACTTTTTAATGTATTGCTGATTCCATTTTGGTAATTTAAAAATATATATTTTACTTATTATTTTTAGGGGGGGGATGGGAGGGAGAAAGAGAAGGAGAGAAACATCAATCGGTTGCCTCTCCCACACCCCCAACTAGGTACCTGGTCCACAGCCCAGGCATGTGTCTTGACTGTGAATTGAACCTATGACCTTCCAGTTTGCAGGCCAGCAGTCAGTCCACGGAGCCACACCAGCCAGGGTCATTCTGCTAATATTTTGTTGAGGATCTTAGCATCTCTGCTTATCATGGATATTGGCCTTTAGCTTTCCCTCTTTACAGTGTCTTCATCCAGTTCTGGAATTAGAATAATGCTGTCCTTGTAGAAAAAAAAAAAAAAAAAAAAAGAACTCGGAAGTTTTTTCTTCTCTTGAATTTATTGGAATAGTTTGAGGACAATAGGTGTTAGTTCTTCTTTGGGTGTTTGGTAAGATTTGTATGTGATGCCATTTGGTCCAGGACATTTTTTAGCTGGGAGGTTCCCCCCCGCCCCCCAGCTTCAATTTCATTAGTCGTTATCGGTCTATTCGGTTTTTCTGATTCCTCCTCATTGAGTTTGGCAGATGGTATGCCCCTAGGAAATTGTCCATCTCAGCCAGGTTTTCAAATTTGTTGGCATATAGTTGTTCATAGTATTTTCTTTCAGTCCTTCGTACTTCTGTGCTGTTCGTTGTTACTTTGCCTCTTTCATTTCTGATTTTATTTGTTTGGGTTCTCTCTCTTTGTTTCTTCATGAGTCAGGCTAAAGGTTCATCAATCTCATTGACCTTTCCAAAGAAGGAACTCTTGGTTTCGTTGATATTCTCCGTATTGTTTTTTTAGTCTCTATGTCATTTATTTCTGCTCTGATCTTTATTACATATTTCTTTCCATCCACTTACTCTGGGCTTTTCTCTTTGCTCTTTTTCTAATTCTTTTCAGTGTAGCATTAGATTGTTTATTTGAGATTTTTCTTGCTTCTTGAGATAGGCCTGCAAGGCTCTGAACTTCCCTCTAAAGACCGCTTTCACCGTGTTTCATGGATTTTGGGTTTTTCTGTGTTCATTTTCATTTGTTTTCAGGTCGTGTTTCATTTCTTCCTTGATCTTATTGGTAATCCATTCATTGTGTAACAACATGCTATTTAGCCTCCATGTGTTTTTTAGTTTATTTTTATTGTAGTTGACTTCTAGCTTCATGCCACTGTGATCTGAGAAGAGGCTTGATATGATTTCAATCTTCTTGAATTTGTTAAGACTAATTTTGTGTCTTAACATTTGGTCTATCTTTGTAAATGTTACGTTTGCACTTTAGAAACAATGTATATTCTGCTGCTCTGGGATAAAATGTTCTGTAAATATCAATTGAATCTATTTGATCTAGTGTGTCATTAAAAGTCGTTTTTCCCTTGTTTGTTTGTTTGGGGCTTTTTTTGTCTGTAAGATCTATCCATTGATGTCAATGGGGTGTTAAAGTCCCCTACTATGACTGTATTGCTGTCACTCTCTCTCTTAAAGTCCACCAAGAGCCTTTTAAAATAAATATTTAACTGCTCCTACGTTGGGTGCATATGTGTTTACCAGGGTTACATTCCCTTGTTAGATCGGTCCCTTCAGTATTATATAGTGACCTTCTTTGTCTCTTGGTATGGCTTTTGTTTTGAAGTCTACTTCTGTCAGATATAAGTATTGCTGCCTCAGCTTTTGTTTTGTTTTGTTTTCATTTGCATGGGATATATTTCCCTTCTCTTTACTTTCAGCCTGTGTGAATCTCTTGTTTTGACATAGGTCACTTGTAGGCAGCATATATATGGGTCAGGTATTCTTATCCATTCAGCTACCCTATGTCTTTTGATTGGAACAATTAATCCATTTACATTTAAGGTTTTTATTGCTGTTAATTATTTATTGACATTTTTATAATTTATGCCTATTTTTCTCCACCCCACCGCCATTTCTTCCTTTTACGCATTCTCTTTACTATTTCTTGCAATGCTTGTTTCATGGTAATGAACTATTTTAGCCTTTTTTTTTTTCTGAGAAGCCCTATATTTCATCTTTAATTTTAAACGACAGGCTTGCTGACTAGTGTAATCTTGGTATCAGATCATTGCTTTTCATTTCTTTGAATACTTCATGCTACTCCCTTCTGGGCTATAGTGTTTTTGCTGAGAAATCAGCTGACAGCCTTACGGGAACTCCCTTGTGGGTAACTAACTGTCTTTCTCTTGCTGTCTTTAAGGTTTTTTCTTTGTCTTTAGTCTTATGGTGCATTTTGGTGTGGGTCTCTTTGTGTTCATCTTCATCGGGACTCACTGTGCTTTCTGAACTTTCGTGATTTTTTTTTTTTTTTTATTTACCAGGCTAGGGAAGTATTCTCTCATTATTCCTATTATTCCTTCAAACAGATTCCCTATCCATTCCTCTCTCTCTTCTCCTTCTGGTACCCCCATGATGTGAATGTTGTTATGTTTCATGTTGTCCCAAAGGTCCCTTAAACTATCCCCTGCTTTTTAATTCTCTTTTTTTCTTTTTGCTGCTCTGATTGAATGATTTTTACTATCGTTACCTATAATTCACTGATTTGATCTTCTGCTTCATCTAGTCTACTGATTATTCTTTCCAGTGTATTGTTTATTTCAGATATGTTACTCTTCGTTTCCTATTGGTTACGATTCAGTGTTTCTGTGTTTTGTTTTATTTTTTTCATGTTGTTGAGCATTCTTATAACCACTATTTTGAACTTAGTGTCTGATAAGTTCCTTATCTCCATTTTATTTAGCTCTTTTTCTGGTGATTCCTCCTTTTCTGTCATGTGGGGCCTGTTTCTTGGTCTCCCCATTTTGGCTGTCTTGTGTTTGTGTCTAAGTGTTAAATGGGGCTGCTATGACTCCCAGGTTTGGTGGGGTGACCTTCTTAGTACGTGCCTTGTGGGACTCAGTGGTGCAGTTTCCTTCATCTCCTGAGCTGGGTACTATAGGGATGACACTCGTGTGGGGTTATGTGGACGAGCCCATTGTAACTGGTTCTTGATTGTTGCTGTCACATTCATGGATGGGCTTGACACTCAGGCTAGTTGACTGTGAGGCTCAACCTTGACCACATTGTACAAACTATGATACAAGTGCTGACAGAACAAAACAAAACAAAACAAAAAAGCTCCTCAACAAAAACAAACAACAACAAAAACAACAAAGAATCCGCAAATAAAAAAGGGCAAAAACTACAAAAAATAAAAAATAAACAAAACGCATAATAAAAGACAAGAAACAAAAAGAATTAGAGAGGGAAAAAGGAAATGGGAAAGAGAATATGACAGGAAAGAAAAAGAGAAAGAAAATAATTTTATATATATATATATACACACACACACACACACACACACACATATATATTGATTAAATAAAGAAGAGGAAAAGAAAAACAGGAAAAATAAATTAAAAAGAGAAAAATAAGGTAAGAAAAGGAAAGAGAGAATAAGAGATAAGAAAGGAAAAAAAAGAGAAGAAAAGAAAAAATAAAATAGAAAAAGAGAAAATAAAGAAAACATTAAGAAAGAAAAAAGTGTGGTTCTCCTCACCAGATTGTTGTGCCTGCTGCTGTCATTCTCTGGATACACTGTTTGTGAAACCCCTTGGGTCCTGCGCTGACATTGTCCGAAGCCGGCCGCTTGTTGTGCTGGTCACAGGTCTCCCGAGAAGGCCTGTGTAGCAAACCAATGTCAGACTGTGTCCGCCTGGTGCTTGGCATGTTTGTCAAGGTGGAGCTTCTAATAGACTGGCTGGTGGGGCCTCTGGAGCCCAGAGGCCGGGTCTGCATGGGTCTCGCCCTTTGAATGTCCCTGCTCTGAGGTGCTTACCCTTCTCCCTTGGAAGTGCAGTCACCGGAGGTACCCGGGATCTGGCAGGGGTGATTCAAACAGTATCGGGGGTGGTGCTCCCACACTTTGGGGCCGTTGCAGGTCCTTCCTCTCCTCTCCATGGCTGCGCTGGACTGGACTCGCTGAGGAGCTTGTTCTGTTTCCCCTTAATGTAGCCGGGAGGGCAGCACAAACCCATCTGACTCCCAGGCAGAAGCCTCCCTGGGAGCCAGGCACAAAAACCCAGTTCTGCATGGCTCGCTCACAGCTCCCCGCCACCTAACCAAGCAGAAGGGAGATAATAAATTAATAAATAAATAAATAAATAAATAAATAAATAATAAATAAATAAATAAATAAAAATTCAGGCCCGCTTGGCACTCCAATCTCTCCCTGGGTGTCCCTTGAGAGCAGGGATGGGTAGAAACTCCCAGCTCTGCCCAAGCTCCGAACTGGCCAAATGTCTCTCACTCCCCCGCGCTTCTAACAGAAGAAGGGGGCCTCGTTTTCAGCCTAGTGCTGCACCCCTTTGCCTCAGGCAACCAATGGCAGGCCAGGGCAGGCCGAGTGATTCAGCAGGTGGGGGAAGGGGTGCCACCCACGCAGTCCAGGCCGGTCCTCTTCTTCAAGCCACACAGTCTGAACTCTAACCGACTCCCTGAGCAAAGCTCTTGCAGAGGATAGAGGGCCCCCTCAAAGTCACTTCTGCGTGTACTTAGCCACCCCTTCCCCGTTCCCAAACTGCCGCGTGGCCCCTCCATCTGTCACAGATTGGAGCAAAATTCCCAAGCTAGTGTTGTAAAAATGGGCTCACCCCTACCCTAGAATGATGTTCCTTGAGTCTCCCTGGTGGACCGAATTAACCCCCACTGATTCCCACCGCCCCATGGTAGGAGGGCTCCCTTTTCTGCCTGCATTGCTGTGTATTGAGAACCACTGCATGGGACCGAGACCCCTACACTCCCGGGAAAGGGAGCTCCGGTTGCTGCTATATCCCCTCACCTTCTCAGCCGCCACACCACTGTGAGGGGCTCACCCTGTCTTTGTCTCCTCCATCTTCCTCCATGCTCCTGTTTATGGAATTTTAGGTCAGCTACACTTCAACTGGTTTTTCAAGTTGATTGCTCTGCGGGTGAGCAGCAAGTCTGGTCTGGGGCAGGGAGGGAGTGCGCAGGCTTTCTAGCTACTCTGCAGCCATCTTGGAATCGTTGCCTGACAGTCTTCTGGCAGCTCCCTTGTAGGTAACTAACTGCTTTACTTTTGCTTCTTTTAAGATTCTCTCCGTGTCTTTAAACTTGTGCCTTTCATTATGATGTGTCTTGGTGTGGGCCTCTTTGGATTCATTATGTTTGGGAATCTCTGCACTTGCTGGACTTCTATGTCTATTTCTTTCACTAGGTTAGGGAAGCTTTTTATCATTATTTTTTCAAATGGGTTTTCAATTTCTTGCTCTCTCTCTTCTTTCACCTCCATGATGTGAGTGTTGGTATGCTTGAAGTTGTCCCAGAGGCTCTTCACACTATCCTTATTCTTTAAGTGTGTTTTTTTTCCCCCCCGTTCTGATTGGGTTTCCTTTTTTTTTTTTTCTTCTATATATTCCAAATTGCTGACTTGATTCCTGCCTTCACCTACTCTACTGTTGATTCCCTATAAATTTTTCTTCATTTCAGTTAGTGCATCCTTCATTTCAGACTCGTCCTTTCTTATGCTGTTGAAGTTCTCAATAAGTTCATTGAGCATCTGTATATTTAGTGTTTTGGACTCTGCATCTAGTAGATTGCTTGCCTCCAATTTGTTTAGTTCTTTTCCTGGAATTTTGTTCTGTTCTTTTATTTGGGCCATTTCCCCCCTCATTTTGGCAGCCTACTTGTGTTTGTTTCCATGTATTAGTGAAGCTGCTACTTCTCCCAGGCTTGGTAGAGTGGCCTCATAGCATAGGGGTCCTGTAGGATCCCATGACACAGCCTTCCCCAATCACCCAAGCTGGACACTCAAGGTGTGCCTGATGTGTGGGCTGTATACACCCTTCTTTTGTAGTTTTGCCTTAATTGCTGTTGGCACGGCAATGGGAGGGATTTACCCCCTAGCAAATCAGCTGCAAGGACTGGCTGCTACCGCTGACCACCAACCCCTGACCACCGTGGAGGATCAGCTGTGCAGGGGCCTACCCCACAGAGAAGGACTTACTTCAGCAGGGTGCCGGTGCTTGCTGAGTCTACCCCTTGAGTGTGTTGCTTGTGGAGGTGGCAGGTGGTGGTGCTTTGACATGGTCCGAAGCTGTCCACTGGTTGCACTGGCTCTGGAGCCTCCCAGGAGGTACAGGCCAAGGTCAGCCATTGCCTGTGTTGTGCCCGGGGCCACCGGCATGAGCTGCAGAGTGATCTGCAGATGGCTACTTCTTGTGCTGGGCTTGGAGGTGCCCAGGTAAGGCCAAGCTGTAAATCAAGGCCAGCTGATGCTGGTACTGGGGCTGGGGCCCCTTAGCGAGAGGTATGGGGCTTACTGAAGCCAGATCCTTCTTGTCTGATAGATTTTAGGAAAATCTGAAGCATAAGCCAAGACAGGCCATTCAAATGGAAAAGCCTCTGGAAACTGCTTGGGTGGGCCCTAACGTTGGGCATCGTGGGGTGTCGGAATCACCAGGATGGGGCAAACAGTGCGAGCCAGGTTGGTGGAGTCTCAGATCTGGCACCTGCCTGTTAGCTCTGTGGTGGGAGGGCTCGTCAAAGGAACAAGGGCCTTAGCCAGCACTTCTGCCTGAGAGAAAGCTGTTCCCCCCAGCTCGGACCCTTATGCTGAACAGTTCGGCTCTTGTCCATATGTCTCTGGTGCCTTGCAAACTGCTGACCCCGCTCTCGAGCTCAGGGGGAGTGAGTCCTAGTTAGTCCGTGCTCCGGCCCTTCCAAGAGGAACTATGAGAGGACTTTTGTGTCTTTTTCCTCACCAGGTTAGGAAATTCTTCAGTTATCATTTCTTCAAATAGGTTCTCAATCTATTGCTCTCCCCCTTCTCTTTCTGGTACCCCTTTGATGCAGAAGTTGTCACTCTTGATGTCGTTCCAGAAGTGCCTTAAACTGTACTCATTTTTTTTTTTTATTCTTTTTTTCTCTCTGAGTTCTGATTTGCTGTTTTCTGCTACCTTGTCTTACAAATCGCTAATTTGATCCTCTGCTACTTCTAGTCTGCTGTTGATTCCTTCTGGTGTATTCTTTATTTCAGAAATTGTGTTCTATGTTTCTGACTGGTACTTTTTTTGGTCTGCATGTTTTTTCATGCCTGCTGTCTCTTTGTTAAAGTTTTCACTAAGCCTTTTGAGAATCCTATAACCATTGTTTTGAACTCCGTATCTGGTAGATTGCTTGCCCTCATTTCATTTAGTTCTTTTTGTGGGGATTTGTTCTTTACTTTCATTTGGGGCATGTGTTTTTGTCTCCCCATTCTGGCTGCCTCTTTGAACTTTTTTTTTCTGTGTATTATGCAGATTTGCTACTATGTCTCTCAGTCTTGGTAGGGTGGCCTTATGTAGTAGGAAGTGTCCTATGGGTCTCAGTGGTGCAGTCTCCCTGATCACCTAAGCTAGGTGCTCCAGGATGTCCCGTACATGGGTTATGTGAGCCCTTCTGTTGTAGTTTAGTCTTAATAGTCTTAACTGCTATCGGTTCATCTTTGGATGGGGTTGGCTCTTTAGCTGGCCGACTGTGAGGATTGACTTTGACCACCATGTAGGAGCGGCTGTGTGGGTGCTGACCTCTTGAGGTCGAATTTGCCTCAGCAGGCTTGGGTGCCTATTGAGCTCTCCCTTTTGGTGTGCTGTTTACGGAGCTAATCTGATCATGTTATGATGTGGTGAAGCCAGCCACCAGGTGTGTTGGTTTTGGGGCCTTTTGAGAGGGACTTTGATGCAGGTCAATGTCAGATGCTGCCTGCGACTGGCCTTGGGCTACATGTTTGGAGCTACAAAGCGATCCACAGTTGGTGGCCACCTCTGCTGGGCCTGGGTGCATGTGGGAGGGACCAATCTGCATACCCAGGCCTGCTTCCAGCAACAATGAGCCTGGGACAGATCAGTAAAAGGCCAAAGGCACCCCAAGGTCCACCTCCTCTTGCCGACTACCTTTCAGGCTCAGCCACTGAAGGAGCCTCTGGCAGTGCACCCATTGTGTGAGGCAGGTTCTGAGCCACCCGGTAGGGCGAGTGGGGTTCACTGGATTAACACAGATTCAAACTCAGTGCAAGTGCTGTGCCTGAGGCCACTCATCAAAAGTCTAAGGGTACACCAAGGCCAGCCACCACCATCCTGTGGCCCCCAGACTTTTGCAAGGGGGCAGGATCTCAGGGAGTCATCAGGACGAGGCCAGTAGAGTTTATCAGGTTAAAACAGATTAAGATTGGACACAGGAATGGTGGCACCAGTTAGGACGTGTGGGACATGGGGAGAGTGGACCTCTCTCCAAAGCCAGACAATTCAGTCTCTCCAGGCACATCTCTGACACCCCCTGAGTCTGCACAGACCTCCTCAAGAACCTTCCAAGAAAGACTGCTATGCAGGCCTAGATTGGCCACAGCTAGCAGGCTCCTCTGCATCCTGTGAGCTTGGCAGGGCGGAGCCACGGGGCATCAGGAGGGTGGAGATAGTACATCTTCTCAGGCTGATGCTGTTGGGAGATGGCACCTGTTGGGTGCACAATAAATTTGACCCTCATCCTAATGCCACTTTACTCAGTCTCTCCCTGTACACCTCTTAATGCCCCTTGAGTCAGCCCTGACCTCCCCGAGAGCCTTCCTAGGAAGCCTGCAATGCGATCCCAGATAGCTGCAGCTAGCTAATTCCTCTGCAGGGTGGGAACTTGGCAGGGAGGGGCTGCAGGGAGTTGAGAGGGTGAAGCTAATGTGTTCTTCCAGGCTGATGTTCGTATAGGGGTGATTGCCCAACCCAGAAAAAAAATGGCATCTGCAGGCAGCGTGGAAGAGGAACTCGGCACAAGGACATTGGTGGCTGTCTCTCCAGCCCTTCTCCCCAAAACCACACAACCCAATCTCTCCCGGTACAAATCCAGTCCGCTCTGAGCCACTGTCCCTCTGCTAGAGTCCAGGGTGAGTGACCGCAACCAAGATTTTGTTCACTAGCTTATCAAGAGGGCACCTGGCTTTCTGTCAGTCTTCCGTCTCACCCTGGCACATGGAATTCCCGCTGATTTTTAAAGCCAGGTGTTATGCGGGCTCTTCTTCCCAGCACTGGTACTTTGGGCTGGGGACTCTGGACTGGGGTTGACACCCTTTGCTCCTCAGCTGATATATCCCTCTGGATTTTTAACTGCCACGTGTTTGTGCGGGGCCAGCTCCTTTTGAGTCTCTGGCCTTCCTACCAGTCTTGGCACAGCTTCTGAGTCCTCTGTTCAGCTAGTCTTCAGTTGGTTTTCCAGGTTGATTGTTCTATAATTTAGTTGCAATTCTAATTTGGTCCTACAAGGAGGTGAGTGTAACTTCCACCTACTTCACTGCCATCTAGGATCAGGATATGTGTATATTATATATATATTTACACACATATATGGTTGAATTCTATTAATATTTTGTTAATAATTTACTTTATATTGCTGAATTCTGTGCATCTATATTCATGAGAAAAGGTGTGCTATTACAGTTTCTTTTTGGCACTATCTTTGATTTTGTCATCCAAGTAATGCTGGCATCATACAATGAATTGGGAATATTTCCTCCTCTTCGGTATTCTGGAAGACATTGTGTATAATTGGTGTGAATTCTTTTTTGAATTTTTGGTACAATTCTTCAGTACACCATCTGAGCCCGGAGATTTCATTTTTGAAGTACAGTATAAATTCAATTCCGTAATAGTTACAGGGTTATGCAAATTGTCTATTTCATATTGGTTTAGTTGTGACAGTTTTTACTTCTTTGAGGAATTGGTTCATATCATCTAAGTTGTCATATTTGTGTGAATAAAGTTTTTTATAGTACAGCTGACTCTTGAACAACATGCGTTTGAACTGCATGGGTCCGGGGATACACAGATTTTTTTTCAATCGCCAGTTTGAAAAGACTCAGACAAACCATAGCCTTTGACAGTATTGATAAGCATTATACACACACACACACACACACACACGTAACATACACAATATGTTAAGTAGTTTTATGTTATCGGTAAGGCTTCTGGTGACCAGGAGGTTGTTAGTAGTTAAGTTTAGGGGGACTCAAAAGTTATAAGCAGATTTTTGACTGTGCAAAGGGTCAGTGACCCTAATCTCCATGTTGTTCAAGGGTCGGCTACATTTCCTTATCATCCTTTTCATGATTTTATCTGTAGTGACATCCTCTGTTTCCCTCCTGGTATTAGTAATTTGTGTCTTCTCATTTCCTCTTTGTCAATCTTGTTAGAGTTTTGTCAATTTTATTGATCTTTTCAAAGAGACAACTCATAGTTTCACTGATTTTTTTTCCTCTGTTTTTCTGTTTTCAATTCCATTGATTTTTCTCTTACCTTCATTATTTTCTCTCTTTTGCTTATGTCGGGTTTATTTTGCTCTTCTTTTTCTAGGTTCTTGAGGTGAAAGTTTGAGTACCAAAGTGTACCTTTTCACCTTCTCTCATGTGTGCACTTAGTGCCATGTTTTTTCTCTCTCAGCACTGTTTTAGCTGTGCCCCACTAGCCAAGGCAGATGTTGAGATGCAAGGGCAGAGGTATGGTGCCCAGCCCGTCAAGACTCATGTGAGACACAAGCCCTGGGGTCAGGACACCTTGACTCTTGTCCTAGATTGAGAAAGTTGCCTGACCTCGCTGGCATTCAGCTGTCTCTATGGAGTAGGTAGTCTTCCATGACTTGTGGTTTTAGCTAGAATAGTCTGATTCGGTGATTATTCTTATAGCAGTGCCCTTAAGTCTTGCTCCAGGGTTGGCACGATTGGGAAATATCCTGCAGAATTTACCCTTATTTCATCACAAATCTTTCTTTGCGAAGAGGAAGAGTTGGGGTTTGAGCCCCAGGACTTTTAACCAATTCCCTGATCTGTAGCCTGGCTCAGGGCCTTCCTTTGTGGGTGAAGTTTGCTGTAACACTCAGCAAACTGGAGCCAGTTTTACCACAGGTGAAGTTCCCCATGTTGGCAATAGGCATGGCCCCATTGTCCTGTTCTTTTTGCACCAGCAAGATGAGGCTGAGTGAGTGACTGCCCAAGGGGCTTCCAATGAGCTTTCTTGTGCATCCAGGGGCCAGGTGTGGGCCCTGAATTCTTGACAGGGAGAGGCAGACAAGTTTCTGGAAGCAGAGGGAGCTGATCACCTGCACGTGTGCACATATTGGGGCGTGCCCTCTGTGTTGGAAAGCTTCAGAGGTCTGTGGTGTCTGAGGTGAGGGGCTCATTGGGGCTGGGGACAAGGTCATTACCCTCTTGCAATCTGAGAGTGGCCCCCAGGTTCACATGCCTGTTTACGTGGATGGGAGGGTGCATGCTGCAGATGTGCCCCTGTGTCTAGATGAAAGCTGGAGAGCTGCCAGACTCAGGCCCTCCATATCATTCAGTGCAAGAACTTTCTGCTCTTTGGGCAAGAGCATTGCAGTCTGTTTTGTCCCTGACCTAGTTTGAACTTGCGAGAATCAAACTCTGTGTCAGCTCAGAAATAAAAGTGACCTTACAACCAACAGCTTTAAAACCCTTGGTGGGATAAGGTCATGGCTGAGACGGAAAGCTATTAACTGGGACTGGTCACCAGGAAGCCAGGCACTGCCTGCCTGATTATAACACAGTGTGGGGAGAGGGCCTTCCTCCACCCACCCTCCACCTCCCATCCCTGAGCCTGGCCCCGCAACCAAGGGCGGCAACCCAGATCATATAGCCCCTCTGTTCATTTCCCATGGCCCCGTGCCCCTCTGTCTTCTGTTTCCTGTGGCTCCCTGGGATTCTCATCCCTCTGCGGCTCAGGCTGGGCCCCTAGGGATGTGGCTGAGGAGTCAGGAGGCTGCCAGCCACTGGGTAGTGGCCCTGCCTGGGGACAGGGACAATGGTGTGTGTGACAAGTCTCTGCCAAGGAGTCTGGACCCTGGATGGAAGTGCTTCCTGTGTGACTGGGTCATGGTGTGCAGCAGAGGGTCTAATGGGGAGGGAATAAAATGCCCCTGGGCAGGGGTGGGAGCACAAAAAGCACCATTTGGCCCCGACCATCAACAGGATCATCAGGTGTGCAGAGGTGCCTGTCCAGGCACTGAAAGTTGCCTCTCCTTCCTGAAAATCCATAGCAATTGGTCCGCAGGAGAGGATCAGTTCCTCAGGGAGAAGCTGAAGAGCCTTTCATTGGCCCTGGATAAGGTCAGTAGCAGTGAGCTGACCTGGTCCCAGCATGTCCAAATGAAGACTGGTGAACAGGGGCAAAAATAGACTTTTGTCACTTGTCTTTGGTCTACAGAAAAGGACAGCCAATTTTGAAAGTAAGGAACATGCACTAAGTAACAACAGAAATGGTATCAGTTATGTTCAAGGGCACTTTATGGCCCTTTGATTATTCGAGGAGAGGGTTTTTTGTTTTGTGACCATAATCATGCAGTTGTCACTGGCTGAGGCAGAAGGTGCTAGGGAGGGAGACCAGGAGCCATTATTTTGAACATGCCATGTTCAGTTGTCTGTCTCAGTCTGAGTCCTACCAGGAAACTGGGGACACGTGCCACAGAAGATTTGAGAAGCATGCATGGAAGTGCCATTTACCAAGGAAAACCAACATGGAGGACAAAGGACCCACGGTCAGCTGACATTCCCACCCCTCAGTCCCACCCAGAAGACTGTCCCTCACACTGTCTCAGCAGTCCTGCTGCGTGCAGTCCTGGGCTTCTTTGCCTGTCTTTTCCCTCTTCCCCTGTTGATTTCACCGTCTCATGGAGCAGAGCCAAATCTTCATCTGTAGGTACTTCAGAAACAAAATGGCTTTATTATTTTATTCACTTCACCTGGTTCCTTAATTTTTATTTTCTACTGGATCTGTCAAAACTTCTGACAGAGGTTTTTCAGTCTTTGCACTCTATTTGTAATATTGTCATTACCATAGCATTTGGATTAGGTGCCATTTTATTTGCATCTTTTTGGTACCTCAGAATCGG